>JBBPCY010071459.1:0-11888 GCA_037974405.1 Brachyalestes nurse
TTCCTCCCGAGGTTTCTTCCTCCAGCTGAGGGAGTTTTTCCTCGCCTCTGTCGCCTTTGGCTTACTCACTAGGGGCTAGGACCTGGACTCTGTAAAGCTGCTTTGTGACAACTTGGTTGTAAAAAGCGCTATATAAATAAAACTAAATTGAATTGAATTGAATATTGCTTTATCACATTAAACAGAATTCTCAAAAAACAGTGCTTGTGTTTGAAAGACCCTCACCAGGACTCGGATGCACCACAGATCTGCAGTGTGGTACTTGTTCAGCCAGGCTCCGTACTCTTTGAGTCCATAACAGGAGAAGAAGATCACCAGGTAGTTTGTGAAGGCAACCAAGGCCAGCATGATCAACGCTGCCACCATCACCCTTTAGTCAAGAGAAAAGGTCACATGTCAGAGGAACAGCTTGTAACAGAGGTTAAATGACAGCATTGAGTTATTCAATCATCTCTAACACACGTCCTTATGACATTTCTGACACTGAATAACACACTTATCTATTAACATAGAAAAATATCTTGCATATATAGAAACTGTGCTAGTAGCCTAATTTCCATATTCATTTTATCATTGTGTCAAATATTGTCAGAAACAAGTGCAAAACCAAAGAGTGCAAACAAATGTCATAAAAATGAGATAAGAAGAAAGCTGTCTCCATTTTGCCCTTTTAATATTTTAATACCTTCCTCCTGGAGAGATGCATCTGTAATATGTGGCTATTTGGGCACCAGTAGCTATTAATAATCAGAAAGCAGCTACAAACATGACAGTAGAAGACCATTGCCTTCTATTGACAAATGCAGAACAACTGGTCTGGACACTAAAACCTAAAACCCAAGGCCCTTAAACTAAACTACATTTAACTTGAACCTAAACTAATAATGCATTAGAAACATGATTGTCCAGGACTAAGCTTGATATACTGTGCAAAAGTCTTTGGCCTCTAAGAAAACCTAATGCCAGTACTTGTGGTTTTGCCAGTAAAAGGAAAAAAATATATAACAGTATATAAGAAAAACAGTCAAACGCAAGAAGAATTTTTGTCTTGTTTGTTACAACACAATAAGAAGATAACAGGTTTGGCTCCTGATCTCTTCAGCTCCTGGTTCAATTTATGGAACGACTGATTAGATAAACGAGGTAACGGGGGGTAAATCGTGGTCAAGGTAGTTGCGAAAACAGCACATATTGAATGCATTGTTTCTGTGATGTCACAAAAACGACATATTTACATCCAACTATTCATCCTACAGTAGTTTAGCTCCATCCATTCACTGCTTTTTGAAAAATGTACAATATAGAGCCAGCCAATCAAAACAGAGCTCATCTTAAAGGCAAGGTAACTAAAATTGCCACTTTCATTCTAGAGGTCAGAGAGAATTTCGGTTTCACACGCAAGAAAGAAGTTTAATATGGGCTTTTTTAAGCTAGCATACCCACCAAATCGCAATGTACTTGTTTATTTATTTTCATTATAATGCTAGTGTTTTATTTTCTTAACAAATCACAGCTCACAGCCCAGTTTTAAACCTTTACAGATCATTTCCTCCGATGGCCTCAGAGCTTTGTGCCGCCCAGAACAATTTTACACAAACTTACTGTCTGTCCCACACTAGGAGCCAGCCGATGTTGAGCAGAACATTTACGATAAAAGAAATGAAGAAGCCATAGGGAAGCACAGACGGGCTGCTGTACATTGGGCCATACGCATTCCTGCAGGAAAAGAACACAAACTTCAGTTTCTGACCTGATCATGTAGTATCTAGTATCTGTGTGTAGTCTCAAGTCAACAAGTGTAGTGGATAAGTACCTTCTGAATATAGTGGTCACAATGTAGATGAACATTACAGTGAGCCAGAAGTAGATAACACCCCAGATAGAGAAGGTCCAGCCCGACGGAGTGATCTGTGTGACGAACTTATCAGAAATATGTGCTGTCTTATTCAGAAAAGGACCTGGAAAAAAAAAACAAGACGACTTTTCACTTAGTTTCATTCATTTACTTACTATCTTTAGAGTGATTATACTTTAAACCAAGATATTAAAACAAATTAGCACTTACATAACACCTCACTATGCAAACCACACACATTTCAGTCAAAATATATAGAGCACCACAAAAAAACAGAATAAAATGACTATAATAATAGTAGACACGTAGAAGGTTATGAGTAAAAGTGCTAGTTTTTAAATGTTTCACATTCTTTATGATCATTTACATAATTCAAGTTCTTTTCCGTGCTATAATTTGAAAGTTCAGTAAATTATTCCATAGTTCATCTAACTCACCAGTCCCTTGTGCTGCAAGTGCATTGAACGTAATGCCAATTATGTAGAGAACAATGGCCAGCAGTATGACGGTTATACGTGGAATGCTGTGAGATCCCATTGTGGTCATCTGTAACAGAGCATTTACACCATGCATTAATCCAAAGAGGCACTTTTATGCTTACTAAATTAAATCTGATGCAAAATCAAGGCCAAATCTGACGCAACAACCAAATAATGTGGCACAGAATGACAAATATATTGATTAATCTGCATACAAACCAGATGCCTTCAGGAATAGTGAGAAGAAAAGAGGTTCTGCGGAGGCTCAGAGCAGGAATCCTGAGTTATGGTTTTGGTTTAAACATTATATAGTGCTGAGAGTTGTGTAAGAGTTACACGTGTAGATTATGTGCCATTCATGGGATGCTGTCGGTATCAGTGCTTTTACTTTTTATTACACTTCACACATCTTTGTTATGTATTTCAGTTGCGTAACGGCTTCACCAATAGTTATGAAAACCTGTTTTACACAATGCGTGACCTGTACTATGGAACGACAACTTTAAGGACTACCTCATTCCAGTCGGCCTTGAAAAGTCTCCCCATTCCTGCATTAAAAACCAAGAATTCTATTCACTGAATTCACATCACACTATAAAAGTTAAAATATTACACTTTTTGCACAGTATTTTACGCAACATTGTTATTCCAACAACTACAATTAATAGTAACAATAATAATAATAAAATATAAAAGAAAATGTAAAGTGTCCATTTGTCACACATGACCACAGCACACAGTGTGAACAGTGTGAAATTCTTCCTCTGTATTTAACCCTTTTCTTTGACAGGAGTTAGGAGTTTAGGTGTACCTAGCCTGCAGTAACTTGATTGAATAGTGGATGCTGATTTTATTTTGGCACTGATGTACATCGCTCTGGATAAGAGCCTCAGCTAACTGCTGTAAATGTAAGTGAAACAGGGCAGTCAGGAACGCAGCACCCGGGAGCAGTGTGTGGGGACGGTATCTTCCTAAAGGGAACCTAAGTGGTGCCACTAGCAGTCCTGGGATTAGAACACACAACCTTCTGAACTATATAACTCCCTAACCACAAATTGTAGTGCTCATTGCAATATTATTATTATTAGTAGTAGTAGCAGTAGTAACATTCATTCATTCATTATTCAAGCCTCTAACTCTTAACCAGGGCTTTATTTAAATATTATGATTAATATATTAGTGATAATGACTACAATAATAAATACTACTACTAGTTATTATTATTATTATTGTTATTATTATTATTATTATTATTATTATTATTATTATTATTATTATTATTAATAATAACTAGTTTTTCTCAACACCATTGTAATAACAATAACTATCTAATAACAACAATACAATAAATAACAACAATAACATAATAACAGAAATAACACAGGTAAACAAAAAAATGTTTTCTAATCATCAGAAACCACAACACACTTTTCTAAAGCAGTTTTTCTAAACCAGATTTTAGATCTGCTTTTAGTTTCTTTCAGTCCCATCAACCTTTTGAATTAGTAATGTTAGATTTGCAATAGACTGCAGTTTTTATTAAACCCCAGGCATCAATCAAGTAACTGTTTCAATATTTCAGAGGAGGTCAGATAGGCGCACACAGTGGTACAGATATAATGATCACTCTCAGTCAGCGAGTAACGATGTTTTTCCCATCCTTATTATTTAGAGATCTGCAAATGCCGATCCGTTTACGCTCACGGACTAAACCATCTTAGGACTTTAAAGGGTCGAGTCGCAATAACACTACTTCAGACTTTGATTACACTTCTAAGCACATTTATACATAATAAAAACATCAGTCACGTTTTATACGTAGGAAAACAACAAAAACAACAGCAGCATATGTTCTTGTCCCTCTGTGGGTCACTGGATCGAACTTGATCTCTCCCAGAGAACACGCCAGTGTCACGTGACAAAAATCAAAACTATATGAAGTAAGGAAGAACGGTGCAGGAGGGCGGTTCTGCTCTGATCAGTTAATAATCAATAATTAATCAATTAGCACCATGCCTTTGTGTGGCGGGACCTCGGATGCCAAGGATGCTAATGCTGAAGTTCAGAAAATCTGTGATCAGGTGAGTTTTGGATCAGGGTCTGTAAACTAGGAGCTAAAACTACTGCAATAATGACTAAAACATGAAGCAGCAGCCTCCAGACCAGTCAAAAAGTATAAAACCAGGTCAAGAACATCTCAAACACTGAGCTGTCAGTGCAGCTGCAGCGTCAGAAATTTCTAAAATAAAAGTTAATACAAGTAAAAGTGTTTTACAATTTAGACAAAACTATTTAACTATAGAAAACCACCTCTACTTTTTAAATAATCAGTTATAATAGCAAACTCTAAATATTTTGTCTTAAAAACCTCTTAAAGAAGACACTGTTGTAAATGTAATTGCAGTTCGCACGGTCAAACAAGTATGGTTTAGTAAATTATTTTAAATGTTAAATAAATTATTTAATCAGTTTTGCAGCTTTATATATTAACAACCATAATTATCAGGAGGTATTTGAGGTATGATATATTTGATCTATATGTGTGATGCGCAGCTGTTTGTGTATGAATAAGTATTTGTAGATCTGCGAAAAAGCTGCGCGGACGTTTACGGATTAAACCATTTGTAGAAGGTGGTAGCAGTTAAAACGAACGGTGATAAACAATTGTAAGGTTTTAGAGATTTCAAAACTTGTTTAAATAAATGTGTCAAAGTACGTGAAAACAACTAATAGTTACGTGGTGTGTTTTGTCTCACCACAAGTCACACGGCTGTTAGTCATCGCATTGGTCTCTGCCTGAGTCATGTGTCATGTGACTATAATCAACACAGAGCCTCCATACAAACACAACAGGACTGCAGAGCGGCAGGTTAAAGTTTCTGTTTTCCTTTTTTATTAACTTTCCTCGGAATTATTAAAATGCCTTTACTGTGTGGAGGGACGACGGAGGCCAAGGATGCAAATGATGACGTGCAGAAAATCTGTGATCAGGTGAGTTTTAGATCAAAGAATAGTCCTACAGGAGAATAAAAGGGTGCGGAAGCTGGGAATTATATGAAATAAAGACCTGTAAGTAAAAGTAAACCTGAAAAACAGGTCAAGTAAAAGTAGAGAAAGGGGAAAAACAGTATCAGGTCTTCTAAAGAGAGCAGCAGAGGGAAGTTTTGACATTTTTGTTGGTTAAACTGGGTGTGTTCCAGAGGGGGGGGCACTAAAATATATATATATATATTAGTTTTTCCTTACTTGTCTATTAACCTCTGACTGGCAGGGTGTGTAACTTTGCTGGGAGTAACTTGGTTATAAACAGATATTGGTTTAAGTGTAGCTTTACAGATTTGAAGAACAGATGTGGCCAAATAGAGCACTGATGTACCTCACTCTCGATAAGAGTGCCTGCTTACATGATGCATGCTGTCTCAAAAAATAATTAATAATGACATGCTAATTAATATCAGTATTATTAGTAGTAGCTGTAGTAGTATCTGTAACATAATACTTAAATTACACATGTAAAAACAGCAAAGTACCGTGTTGACCGCAAGTTCCTCCTTCTGCTGAAAGTTCCTGAATTTTAGCCATGAATTTAAAACATCTCATTTAATTAGTGCCCTTATAATTAGACCTGCAATGGAGTGTTGGTGGCAGGTTTGGGAATGACTAGACAGAGCTTTAGTAAGATAAAAAAAATGTTGCTAGATGCTGCTTGATCACAAACCTTTGGGTAGAGGCACCTCAGAGGTGAAGGACACAGATGATGGCGTTCAGGAAATCTGTGATCGGGCAAGGTGAAGGCCTGTAAAATGGAAAAAAAATTTAAACAATTACATCACAAGTAAAAAAAGACTACCAAAAAGCAGTCTATACACACACACACACACACAGCACATATATGTGTGGATGTGTGTATGCATATGTGTATATATTTATTTATCCTTATGTGTGTGTAATATATACACACACACACGCACACACATATATATATATATATATATATATAAAACTTTTTTTTAATTACAGATGAAGCCTCATGCAGAGGAGAAGGCTGGTAAAAGCTTTGAGGTGTTCACCGCCAAATCCTACAAGACTCAAGTTGTCGCTGGGACCAACTATTTCATCAAGGTACAGCATGAACACACACACACAGTCCTGATAAATACGCTTAGAATTTGAAAGCAAATTTTTCTGTATTGTCACAAATGTATTTTCCTGTTTCAGGTGCACGTTGGCGGCGATGACTTTGTGCACCTGCGTGTTTATAAGATGCTGCCTCACGCTGGGGAGAAACTCGAGCTGCATGGCCTGCAGACATCTAAAGCCCACCATGACCCCATCGAATACTTCTAAACACAGTTTCCCTTAAAAAGTAACATCAGCTTAGGCTGTGCCAACTAGGGACCTCTTATGTAAAACTGTAACCACATTATACATGCATAAACAGTGCAGAACAATCTGGATATGGACTAAAACCATGTGTGTAAAGGTTAAGACACCATTTCTTCTTAAACTGCAGCTTTCAAACTAACAGAAAGAGGTGTGATTAGTGTGATTAAATATTGGTCTATGTTTTCATACTGTTACGGCCTTACTTTTTATTTTGATACCAGCTCACTCATACGTGTTTATTCACAAATACTTCTTTAACATTAAAAGGGATACATGACAAATGCAGTGTGTAGATACATACTTTTGCATTTCTCATGATAATTGCAATTATTGCGGTGAAATTATGGAAATACATTTGCATACCATCTATGTGTGTGTGTGTGTGTTTGTATTAAATAACACTGAGCAAAAGTCCCAACGTTTTGCAGCTCAAACCCCTATGATTTGACCAACACTATTGTTCTGAAGGCTATTGTCTCTTTGTTTTCTGTAGTTTTTAATGGTATCCTCAGGCTCCTTCCTTTGAAAGACTCTGATTTTAAGGATGTTGCCATCATGGTTTAATTCTCTATTCCTGAAAAGAAACATTTTATAGTGTGAACATAGCTGTCCGTCTGCCAGACCAATCAATGTGATGGTTTATTTAGCAAATATTGGAACAATAATATTTGTCATCATTAAAATTGTTTGGTTAGAGTAGCAGAGTTTTTAAGAAATATGTAATCAGTTCTGAATTAATCAAATCTAATTTAATACAAATTAGACGAATCAGTGTTAAACACTGAAAAGTTGGTGAATGAACAACTATAAATGAAAATATGTCAAGTAAATCAAGTTTCCATCAAGTTTTCTATTAACTGGTTGTATGCACTCATTTCTGAGGAGAGGGATCATTTTCACAGTAGATTTGACCATATTTTAGACCAAAAGGATCCAAAGAAAGCATTTTCTTTAATTATTATTGTGGTAAGAAAACTTGAGTATGGGTTTAGGTCACTCTAAACATCTTTATGGTCAGTTTTAAGTAATGTACCCACCTTGGATCTCTCCAGGGTGGTACATCACCACACATGAGCAGAATTAGACACCCCTGACCTAGAGTCTGTAATTAAATATTTATTTCATTTCATTTCGCCCTGCGGCTCTGATTTTTTAAAGTCTATGCCTCTGAGAAGTCACCTGTTTCATCCTATTGACTGTCACTTCATTAAATATCTAACACTTATCTGGTGATACACATTATATTATCAGGCTTTTTGTAGGACAGTAGTGATGAATACGAAATATGAAAGTTTCTGGCTCATAAAGGTCATCATGGTCATGATGGTGAAGATAGTGCGGAATATTTGAGAAGTGTGAATTCAGTTGTTTTTGTTTTCTGAGCAGCTGCCCCACCAGTCAAAGGTTTTGACACACACTATGATTTTCTACATTTGCATGTTACTCACTTAATATTTACCAAAAATACACTCAATATTTCTTGCTAACAAATACATTTACAGAATGTTCAGCAATTGTGTTCGTATGCTAGCCAGAAAATGTCATTTTTATTTAATTACTACTGGCCTATAAAAATCCACATACTATAATGTGGATCACCAGACGAGTGTTAGACATCTAAGGAGCTACTTAAGTGCTGAAACTGTAAACGGGTGCAAGTTAAAGGACAGTCTAGAATTTGACTCTATCACAACCAGTTAGCAGGAGTCAGCCCTGTTACAGATTCTTTCATCTTACAAAGGAAACTTGTTTATTTGACATATTTTCACTTATAGTTGATCACTCAATAACTTTAAGCAATGCAATGCTTAACAAGAATAATAATCTGTAGTTTATGAAATAAACGGATAAGTGGGGAAAAAACTGTGGTAGTGTACTTTTGTGCTATTATTTGGAAGAGTAATTTACACATTACTAACACAACACTATAACTTCAATGTGAAAATGGGTTTAAGTTATTCAAACCACCTCCGATCTACAGAGTCAACTTCATTATGAGCCACGTGAGTTTCTTATTATGCACATCTTTGGTAACTCATCATCCCGCCCCATTACCATAAAGAACTGAAGATAAACGCAACACACGATTTTAGTATGATTTAGCCGCACAATAATTGTTTTTTTTTAGTGCAGTGATTTGAGCCACAAATAGTACAGTCATTTCTGAAAGAAAAAGTAGGATTAATGACTATAAACTTTTAATGTGACTTTACTTAATTGGGAAATCTTGCTTTTTCTTAGTTAAATAGCTGGTAGTTTCATATTAAGCCAGTTGTTAGAAATATATTTTAATTTACCTCACCTAGGTCAAATTAAAGACATTAAATTGAACCTAAGTAAAGTAGTACAAAAATAACAAAGCTCGCGTTTAAAAGTTACTTTTTCTAAACAATATTTAGTGTTTTGTTTTGAAATATTATTTAAACAAAAAATAAGAAAACCTTTCTAAACCTGCTTTAGGTTTATTATCAATAGTGAACTCACCTGTTTCAGTGGAGTCACAGGTAAACACAGGTGTTCACATAACATCCACTCACACAAGGCAGGTAATTACCGTAACTGACTGAGGATAAGCTCAGCGCTCACGTTACCAAACAGAGAAGAGAGCAACAAACAGCGAACTCCACAGGCGTCAAGGGAACAGGAGAATAGAGCCGGGAGGTCGTTAGTTAACACTGTAAAATGTAAGTGGTTTTACAACCACAGAGTGTCCTTCTCAGTGTTTTTGACTGTTTCAGGTGCATGTAGGTGTTGAGGAATTTTTGCAATTGCATGTTTATAAAATGCTGCATCAGACTGGAGGAAATCATGACCCTACTGATTCCTTCTCAGTTTCAGAATCAGAAAACTGTATTGATCCCGGGGGAAACTGCTTATGTTTCGACTGCACAGACCCACAGAGACAAAAAACAAAACGAAATATAAAGTCTAAATAAATGCAACAAAAAGTGCAGAAAAAAATCTGTATGAAATACATTATGCTATAAACCCAATGCTGGGTATAAATACTATAGATAAGTAACTTACAGTTAACGGAACCACTAATAACACAAATGGTGGCTAGGAGTATGTTATTGCATGTAATAGAGATAAGTGAAACTGTCCATTCTGTCATATGTGAACACACCACAGTGTGAACAGTGTGAAATTATTTCTCTGTATTTAACCCATTCAGCAAGTGAAGCAGGGGGCTGCCAGGAACGAAGTGCCCGGGGAGCAGTGTGTGGGGATGGTCTCTTATTCAAGGGAAGCTCAGAGGTGCCACTAGCAGTCTTGTGATCAGTAGTGTACAAGTAATACTGGCATAAAGTATTGATATCTCACATGGTAAGACTATTGCACATAAGATCCTGCACATGAACGAGTTTAGTGAAAGATCTGAACCTGAAACTGTGTTCACAGAGGCTCGGCTGAGGACCCAATGCATGGCACTGTAAGCACTATACTTATACAGACAAACTGAGGGAAGAACCTAAATAAATAAGTGATGGAACATAAAGAGCATGATTAAGTAGTTCCCCTTCCATGCTGTGTGGGGTGTATTCAAATGCTCGTCCCATTTGACCCATTGGATGAAGACGGGAAGAGATATAATCGGTTATAATGTTGCAATATTGCAATGAAGAAATGCATGGCAATAACCTACATTGTAAAGTTAATTATTACAATTAATTGAGCCATATAATGCAATTACATCATTAGAACACTAAAGCTTACGAACAACAAGTACTGATCAACAGCCCTCTCCAGTCTCCCAGATCTGTTGTCTTTAGTAACATCATTATTTTTCTTTATTCAACTTTTCTCCTAAATGTCATGTCAATATCCTTTCAGTAACCCGGAATCATAAAACAAATCAAATTGTGGCCAGCAATTGTATAATCATAGTTTATATTTATTTATCAGTTTATATCACTATTACGTGCAATAATGGACTCAGTATAGAAAACAACTCCAAACACTATTTGTATTAACTAGTAAACGACTTCAGCAGTGTTTATGTTCATCTATAGCTTTTATATCCTCCCCTCTTATACTGACCACAGCGTTTTGTGAATAAGGAACAGTGTCTTTTAGTACTGGAGAGGTTATTTTGACTTTATATTTTATACTGTTCTTGTATTTGTGTGTGTGTGTGTGTCTGCAGTCATAGCAAAAGCAATTTCCTCCAGGATCAGTACAATTTTCTGATTCTGAGTGTCTGTTTTTTGATCACTACACCCAGGATGCTGAGGGGGCTGCAGTACCCCCAGACTTCAGGCTTATTCAAGCGCTAAAATAATTGTTAAAAAAATTAAATATGGTAAAAGACCTGTGCTAGTTTTTATCCCAACTCAAATAATAAGCTGTACTAAATATCCTTCTTCTTTTTCTTATGATCTCCTATTTGTAGTATATTCTACAGACCACAGACAGCATCATCACATACTCATGTATCATAAGAACACTCATAATCTCATCATAAGAGTGCGTGTCTCCACTGTGAGGACCGACCACTATCAACTTCTTTCTCACTTCCATCGTGGTTTTCCTTCTTAATGTTAATTTTTTTAATATTCGTTTCTTTTTGTTGTGTCCTCTGTCCTTAACTGATAGGGTATTTGTTGAAGGGGCTTCCTTTAACTGCTTTGCAATTTCTGTTCTTATTCTAGAGAACACTGTTGTCATCAGACACAAAACCACAAAAAAAGATGCATGCTTAGATTTTCCTGTGAATAAAACCCTGGTTTAACAAAGTCGCTGGGATGTTAAATATGTATGACTTAGCTGCGCAATCAATGGGGGTTTTTTTGAGAAAACTAGTCAAAGAATTAAAAACCTGATGAACTTAGAGTGCTCAATAACTAAGCTGTGTACTTTAGAACAAAAAGCATTTCATTCTAAAAAATATACTTTTCAGGCTGCCTTGAAAGTTTAACAAAATGTAAAACCAATTTCTTTTTATGTTAACTTACTATTAGACATTTTTAAAGCAGCCCTGACAGTAAGAGGATAATATAATATATACAGACCCTTTCCAAAAAAATTGAATATCATGAATATCATCCCATAATTCTATTCAAAACGTTACACTTTCATAGATTATAGATTCTTAAACGATTTCAAGTACTTAGTTGTTTATTTGTACATAATTTGGGCTTCCAGCTCATAAAACCCACAAAAACAGG
>JBBPCY010071460.1:0-11886 GCA_037974405.1 Brachyalestes nurse
TTGTTTCGCTCAATTAGAAAAGGGAGCTGTATTTCAAATAAAGTTTGAATCTGAACCTGTGTAGTTTGAATGGGGGGGCTCATTAATGTTCCTATCTAGAAAAGGGGGCCCCTGCAGAGAAAGTTTGGGAACCACTGGCTTTATTGATATTAGGCTCAGAGCATCCAGTTCTATTGGCATTGCTTTTCTTTGCATTAACAAGAGTGCAGTAGCTTATTTTCACTTTCTAAGAGGGTGCCTGCAGATGCCTATACATGCAGTGTAGCCGCTGACTAGGACCTGTTGGGGAATCCTTTCTAGCTTGCATACAAATAAAGCCAAAGCAGCACATGCTGCCCATGTTTTTTCTCAACAATCTGTCCATCTGTCTGTACAGGGGTCAGACAGAAAGCAACGGTCACTGAGAAATCTTGACCTCAGTTTTAAAAACGGCACCTAGACATTACACCAACCGCCCCAAGGCCAAGTCTTTTGCCGCTGCTGCTTTCATCCACACGGGTACTAAATTTAGGCCGCTTTCCAGATCTCTGAACTTTGACTTGTGGCCTGCAGGATCCCCCCCCCCAAAAAAGAAAGCAAATAACTGAGACCGGTAAGGAGGACCAGATTAGTTCCTTTCATGTTTGATGGGTCGAATGAACAAACTCATAGACTCTTCCCATTGCCTGCAAAAGTACAAAACATGTTTACTATGTGGTCAAGTGGTTTCCAAAAAGCACTGAAGATATTTAGTCCATGACTCACTCATACAATAAACACTTTTTCCACTTTTTAATCTGTGGGTCGAGCTCTCTGGCATACCTGTATACAAGATGAATAAAGCAAATGCCAAGCCGTAGACAAACTGGACCCAATGAACGAGGCGGAGCATCAGCCCATAAACAGTATTTGTCCCGTGTTTTTGGCAATGACTCTCAAAGTCAGGCCATTGTCTTCTTGCCCGCTTGGCTCTGTCCCAGACCTCCTCACTGGCATGGAAGGGGCCTACACTTCCTCACGGTGGCCCCTCATGACCCCATCAAACTCCCTCAAAAAGTGCCAGTGTCACATTCACACAAACACTACAGCTACCCTAACTGACGGGCCACAGACGGACAGCGTCCAAAAAACAGGCGGCCCTTTTAGAGTGCGCTTCAGGGAGAGAGTGGGGAAAAAAATGAAGAATTAAATAATCAAACAAAACATCCTTTGAGGCAAAAGCACCCCTATCATGCCAAGAATGTTGATTAAGATTTCCCTGTGTGAGACTTCATTGCTACAAAAATTACACAATCCTGTTGCTCCAAAGAGCCTGAACAGACTTGGAAAGCACAGCCACACTTGTCTATTGTTTCTGAGTGGAACTCGTTCAAACCTCAAAATCAAATGCAACAAGTATACTAGATAAGGTGTGTGAATAAGAGGAGCACTGGGAAAGCGAAGACTGGATTGTGGCCGGTTCAACAGCACCAGTCTGCCAGACGTCAGCACCTGGATAATGAACTGTCTGGGTCAGGGTGGGTCACAGAGGGCATTGCGGGGGACGATGGATGGTGTGAACATTTGCTACATGGGTGTAGAAAATGGGCTTGAACATGAGAGAATGGACTCAAGGTCTTGCTTTGGTGAGAATTGGTATTATGCCAAAACCAGTGACGTACAAATACCTTACTTTAGAAGTTCTGCTGACTAGAAGATATGCTGTCCTTCAAGAATGACATGTAACCAACCAGCATTTCATTCTCCTCAACTGCACAATGAAAGACTATCAAAAATGCTTAAACGTTAAAGTAACAACAATCCCAGATCCACCAACTGACACCAAACGTTTCCTCTTCATTTATCCAGGTCAGGTGGTAGACCCCTCAAAGTCAACCAGCATGGTTGACTTTGAGGGGTCTACCACCTGACCTGGTGAATGTAGGGTCATCAAACATGCATGAGCACGATCATCACGCAGTGAAACACACTGAACACATTACATTCTCTACACCTTTATTTTGAAATGTGCTTAACCGAGACCTGCTTTTGATTATTAAATGCTGTAGGAAGTTGATTGCTTAGATCTGCAAACATCCAGAATGGGCAGCTCTCGATGGACTTCTCGTAATGAAACAGCAAAGTGGAAACACTACATGAGCGTCATGCCATTTATTACTCCCTGTCCAGGGCTTCAACACCATAGTTCAATAAAACCACTCAAAAACGAAATGTTCCAGTCTGCAGAAACACTTTCTATTTCTGCAAGGATCAAGAATTTCTGTGATTAAAGCCACAGTCACCTGCGAAACACGCTGTTATGTCACACAGTTATATCAATGACAGGAACTGTGCCAGACTTGGAAACGGAATTTAGTTGTTTTACGTTTGAAAACAGACACAGAGTTTCATTTCGGCCAAAAATGAGCGCATATCACATAAAAGCAAAATTGTAGGAAGAAAACATTAGCCTGACAATTACATCACAATGTCCATATCTGATCCAAGCTGAGTGGCATCCGAGTTTGACTGGGCAGGCTGCCTGGCCTATTTAATGTTAGGTGACACAATGGACATTGACGAACTGGGGCCAGCTATTGCCTTCCATCAACACACAAACACATCTTGTCTCTTTTGAACTCAAACACACTACAAAGGCTATAGCTAATGGCAGCATACACATATATACTTCAAATAGCAAAAATGATTAATATCCAGCTCCCATTGAAAAAGGGTGTGCTCCCTCTTGAGAGTGCCGTTTTGTTGCTTTCGTTTCTCTCCTCATTCGCTCTCACTCACGGTCGACAGACAATTCCAATTCAACAAGCCCAATCTGCCAAAAACTGACAAGGACTGACTAGAATCAACAGTGTAGGACACAGCGCTCTGACAGTAGGCGTCAGACAGCCACAGACACCCACCAACAGCCTGATGGAGTCTGATAGCAAACAGTTGGCTTGGTGTGTCCACGGTCTAAGACAGCTGGGACCTCTCAAGTCTGCTAAGTGACACTAAACTAGACATTAACTGTCAGCAGCAGCATTACAGCGATCTTCTTATGGTTAAGAAATGGATACACCCGACTCATTTAGGTCAGAGAAGCAATACCACATGCATAGCTTTCAGATGTTAAGAATGGCACTTAATTGACAGCCTCATTTATGATGCAACAATGTTGGGCTAATTGTTGGGCTAAATGACAAGAATGGTGACTTTGATGGTTTCATGACGGCCTTATTCGTCCTTTAACGAAGCAAGTGTTAGCATGACATTGCATTTAATTTATGTAATGAACACAATCTAAATAAGAATTTTGACACACAGTCACATGATAAGGAATATAACTGATGATTGTTTTTTTTATTATTTATTCTCTGATGGAACTAATCAATAGTATCCCTTCGTGACTTGCATTCCGAATGGGCTGGAGTTATTGTTTGGAATCTACAACAAGCCATCCAACCTTAAGAGGCCTTTTACAGTCAAGTGCAAAAGTTTTAAAAGGATTAAAATGTATAATTGATAATAGATTTGATAGCGTTAAGCACAGGTTTTATGTTTATTTTGGGTTTCAACATGCATGGTCCAGGTTAAACCTGTGCATATTCTCCCGGTGGTGCCAATCCAGAGCTGTAGTGGTAAACTGGTATTGTTTTATGTATAGACTGTTGGATTAAAGTGACAAGAACCATTATAACATGGATGCAGCATGGATGCAGTGTGTGTGTGTGTGTGTTTTGCTAGGCCTGCCTGCCTGCTTGCTTAGTCTAATTGCCTTGCTATAGAATGCATTTACAGTATCTTTACTTATGCCAAGCCTGACTATTCACATCTGGACTGGAGAGAACTGGCAGCACTCCAGGTGTGCGCAGTGTTGTCAGATTGTGCAGAGGCCTATCCATCCATCCATAGAGGACCCTTGAGGTTGCCCTGTCCATGTGTACGCAGGAAGTGACCCTTAGAAACATCCAGAAAAGTAACAAGCTCAACACACACACATTTCTTGCCTCAGGCATTGACAGGTGACCTGCTGGCGAGCTCACATCAACACACACGGCTCCCTGTATGATCAACAAATCCATCTGAAATCAATCAGAGCCTGAACCACACACGCATTCTACACACGCCACCCACCCACACTCGCATATTTCCCTTCATATTTACATGCCTTTATTTACATGGTTGAATGTGTCGGTTAGAGAATCCTCTTATTCTGGTAATTGTGAGGAAAATAGCCATGGTGAGCCATCAAACTGGGGGAGTTGGGGGGTTGTTGTTTGTTTCATCCTATTTGTCACTTTTTTTAAGTCGACAAGTGTTTACACACACTTCGTCCAGTAATTCTGACAGTCACAAAACCTGAAGCACATATATAAAGTAACTGGTGAGTTTAGGAGGTGTGTGTTTGGGTTGTATTTAGTCAAATTCCTTTAACATGAGCTTGTTGTATTAAAATAATCAGGAAAGAATAGCATACACATGCAAACACACACACGGGCACATACAAACACCTGTAGCTATACTCTACCGAGTCTCGCAATAGAAACATCCAAGTCTTAAAGCGTGTCGACAGCAGGAGAACTGCTTTTTTAGGGATCATTAATGTTCGAAACTCGAGCTTGGACAGCCATAACATTCCAATGACTTGTTTAACTCTAAATCAATGGTTCCCCTGCTAATACTCAAGGGCCCAGAGGCAGGCCACATTTTTTGCTCTATTTCATTTCTCAACACACCTAAATCAGGTAATCAAATGCTGAATATCTGGCTCAGCTGTGCTGGCAGCTGGGCTGGTGTGGAGTGCGGAGCAGCTAGAGGTCCTTAAAGACTGCGTTAGGAACCAATTCAATTCAACCATAGAATAACTTGTATAGTGCTTTTTATAAAAGACAAAGCAGCTTTATAGAAATCCAGGTTCATACTAAGGGCATGAAGAAGGAAATTTGATTGGAGGAAAAAGATAAAAATGAAAATTCTGTCTTGGTGCAACCACTGCAAAGAATGTTCTATACTGGTCCATGCACAATGATGCAAGGATGTTGTTCTATTGTTAGCTGAAGAAGACCAGCAGGTTGGCATCAACACTAATGGAGTGTATTCTTTAGTTTAGCACTGGGGCTACAAGGCTAACATTGCTAACAAACAAAGCCCACTAGTCACCAAAATCATTTTAGTAAGTACTTTTCCCAAAAACTTTTCTGAAACCCTTCACTAAAGTGGCACAAACGTCAGTATGATATACCATGAGCTATAAAATGAACAAAACCTCACTGCCAGACCCTGTTGTCTAAAATGTCTGTGCAAAGCATTCAGCTTCACATAGTGTTACCTGAATAAGGAGCTGGAGGTGGTTTGAGTGGATTGAAAGTTTTGGAGGTGTATTTACAGAAATTGTTTGGGTGACTAGTGACTTTGTTAGCAATGTTAGTTTTGAACCTCAAGCTCTAAATTAAGAATCCAAATTTGGGCTCCAAATATTTTGTCTGGTCAACCACATCACATTTTTTTTGTTTGTGGTTTTTTTTTTGTTTGGACAATCCATCCCTAAGTAGTTGAGATTCCAACCAGAGATTTTCCTGAAGATCAAAAGGCTACATCGAATGTTAAATTAGACTCGCTGCAAATCACAAAACCCATCCACTGGCCCCTCCGTTCAAATGCTCTAGGCTGCAGTCTCTATTTACAGAGATGTCCTCTTCTAAATAAATGGAACAATATTTCATGTGAAGCTGCAAAAAGGCCGTTGCTGGGGATTCCTCAGAGGAGAAACATTCCTGATGAAGTAGCTCAGAGCCAAAGCTTCGGCCAAAATCATGTTCATGTTTCAAAACAAGAATGTGCTGGCCAAGCAGTGTGACAATATGTGTGCATGTATGCAGTGTGTCCATGAAGCTATTGCTCAACATATTCTGGCACCTTGATCTCACAGCAGAATGCTTAAGATTCTAGAATGTAGACAAGAAAAAACACTGACTCAGGGACATCTTCTGCAGAAGCTTCAGGAACTGAAGTCCAATGGTCAATTATTAAATACAAAGAACTTAGATCCACAACAGCAACATCATTTGTAGCCGATATTTAATGTAACCAAACTCATCCATCATGTAACCATTAGAAAACCATGGTCCAATAAAATTACATTGTCAAGGCTTTATACTGGAAGAGTAGCATTGCTATACTGGAGCCTCAAATTTTGCCAAACGCTACCCTCGTCCCTCATTTGTCACTCGTGGAGGAGGAGTTTATCAACACCGGTAATATAAAGCATGTGTCTTGGAAAATACTGTTTCCTTTATTTAGATGAGGCAATCTATGAAACTGAAACATAGGCCAGAAAATCACCATAGCAGTAGAACAATTTTTGTCCTCTCTCCATTATTCTAGAGGGCAAAAACAAAGATCTTTGGCCTTTATCAAGTCTATACGTCAATACGAATTTCCGCCATCAAGATAACATTAACAGGACTGGGGGAACGTGGGTCATGTGCAAAGAATGTTAGACAATGCAAACAAGCTGGAGGTTAGAGAAAATAAAATCCAAACAATGGGCTTCATATTTTAAACCAGAAAGTCAACTTCATGTCAACATATTTCGCAGTTCCAAAGCGCTGCAGTGCACCATTTTCAGTCAGCGTAAAATCTGAAGTAGACGCGGACCAGTTTTAAGGGCATAAAATATGTACTCTCAGCAAATTTCAAAACTCGTTCCAAATGTGGTATATTAAAACAGCATTACAGGAATATGCTGTCCAGCTAAGTTCTGGGGAAGGAAACCAAATTTACAAATGTGTCTTCCAAATGCAAAGCAGGGTTACTTTCAAGCAATGTTACTTTCCTCCCATTTCTAGGCATGAGATTCTAAGCGGTTAAGGCTTATAGGCAAAAGAACGACAGGTGGTACCTCAGTGGCACAATGAGTGTTGGCCCCTTCATCGGTGGGCTTGATTTCTATTGATCCTACAGGGCAGCTGGTGGCTTATTGGTTAGGAAGTTGCCTCTGTGATCAGAAGGCCGTGGGTTTGAATCCCAGTATTGCTAGAGGTACCACTGGTGTACCCTCAAGCAAGGTACCGCCCACACACACTGCTCCCCGGGCCCACTGCTTCACTGTATGGTTTATATGCAGAGGACTAAGAAATGACCTCGGGGAAAAATTTAAAAAAGAGGATGACAGCCCTCCCTCTCCAATCATTACTCATTGCTAGCAGGAGAACCAATATTACTGCTTTCAATTCCGACATTTGTATAGCAGTCAAAAAACATATGTCAGAAATGCAACATTGCTACCTTGTGTGTGTGTATTCCTTCTCTACTCTATTTCCTTCTCTCTGTGACTGCTGACACTGTTTCACCACACTTAAATCAGCCAAAACAGTTTTGACCGTACCCATAATATAATTGGAATATACTTTTTTCTGTACATTTTATTACCTTAGTCTTGGCTTTCTGAAATTTTCTTTCAATTAGATTATTTTATAATCGACACAAAGGCTCATGTTATACTTGTCTCACTATATGTGTGGCAAATAAGGAATCTTGAATGTTGAACATGTGAAAGCATGCTTTGTGAGTGTACCGTGGATAAGATCAGCATATTAAGAACACAAAACAAGTGCATGTTTAACTACGGAGTAGTCCTGTCAAATTTAACTTTGATGTGTAAAATGCTTCACATAAACTACTGTAGTTGGATCAGTAATTCATTTACATTTATGACATCTCTCTTATCCAGGGAGAGTCCCCCTGGAGCAACTGAGGGTTATGTGTCTTTCTCAGAGACACAATGGTAGAAAGTGGGGGTTTGAACCTACAACTTTGTGGTCATCGGGGTTCACAGGCAAGTGTTTAACACACTAGGCTACTACCACCATGAACTGATCCTGGTGTGGTTTCCTCCCTTTCAATAATACTCCCAAAATGATTTAAGCACTAATAGCACAACCTTGTGGAAAATGTTCAGTCTGCTAAAAACAGGTAATAATAATGACCATCAGATTCCTTGGTCATCCTTCAAATATTCACTAAGCCGATATGTTAAGATTACAAAGATTAATCAAGATTTTTAATCTTTCACAACTCTGGTTCCCCTAATATAACTTGCACTGCAAAAAATAACTGTAAAAAATAAGAACAAAACAAGAGTCAGCTGTTCCCAAAATGAGAAAAATCATTTCTTGCAGTGTGATTTCTTGCATCTCGCTCACATGTGATTCAATTTATCACTTCTAAACCCCACTGGTCAAACGGGGTGTGTTATGCCAAAAAGAGACAATAATAAATAGCGCTGGAACACACAAGGACTGGGCTAACACTGGATCAAATTACCAGTCATCATTTATTCATCATCATTATCAATGGGCAACATGAAGACTGCCTGGAGTTTTTATTTATAGGAAAACTGACGAAACTGTGATTAGGATCAATGAGTGCGCGCACGCACACACACACGCGAAAAGGCCCTGTCCACTCCCGTGCTACGACCTCCTAAACAAGCATGAATTTCCCAGCACTGTAAGGGCCGTTATGTAAGAAAGCGTTTGAGTTACAGTGATGTCTGCAGTGCTAATAACTCACTGAGCCCAGTCCTTCAACAGCCTGGCTCCAGAACATTAGAAACACATTGTTGGGAAATGGAGCTTTTTCCCTACACTTAACCTGCACATAAACAAGCCCAACCTTAAGCCTCAGGCCTTACAGTCCACATTAGGCCCCCCTACCATTCATACTTGACCTGGATATTACCTTAAACAATTATCCTCTGTTCTTCACACAGAAACGTTAATGGCTCTGCAAGAAAAGAAGCTGATCAGATTTGCATGATCCTAACTGCTAGACTGCAGTGATTCCTAGCAATGTTGGCATACTGAGGAGCAATACTCTCGCACACTCAGCCACGTCTCTCGAACAGAGACACGCGCAGACCCTGAAGCGCTTTCAGACACGTAGACAGACACACCAACAACAAAAACACAAACAACACAGCCCAGACAGACTTGCTGGCCAGACTCACAGGACCACAAATCAAATTGGTTAAAAATACCTAATTGGCAAAAGTAATAGTGGTCCATGAGGGCAGTGATTCGATTACAGTAGATGCAACATCTCAAATAGGATCTGCCGGGCCAGAAATCACGCTGTCCTGAGATGTCAGCAGTCTGTCTGAGAGGCAGGTCATGAGGTCCGGTCAAGCAGACGGCGTGCGGAGCTTCCAGTGACCGTTATTCAAGCTCTGAAAAAGACCCTGAGGCTTGTTAAGAACACATTATGTCACTCAGGTACCACCCTGAGGGTCCGTCCTCTCCAGACCTGGGCTCTAAACTCTTTCCGCAGCAGCTTCCTGAAGCAGTCTGCTCTGTACAGAAGGCAGGCTGAGCTGCCAATATGGAAGAGACCAATAACAGCGAGTGCAAAGCAGAGGCCGCCAACTGGCCACGAAGAAACCGCATGAATAACACTCACAGCGCTCAGACTTCCAGGATCGTTTCACACAGTTTGTTTTTCGAAAGCACAAAATTCTCGCACTGTAAATAAAATGCACTCAACCATTCAGAGGTTTTAAATCACTTGTCATATAAATAACTGTGTTGTTGTTCAATGATGGCTTATACCGAATAAAGTGAAACAACTGGGCCTCAGAAGTTATTTAGTTTAATTCAGTATTTTATTGTGTATTAACAGAGAGATTTTGGTTCCATAGGCGAATTATAGATCATTTTCTTAAATCTTTTGTTGGGAAGGGGGGGGGGGGGTGTTGCTGTGTTGTGATTGACACCACTATTACTCCTTATGTCCATTATGTTACAAGTGGATATATAACGATACGGAAAACGATTTATAGACATTTGTCAAGTTAGCCATGTTGAAATATGGGTGTCCATATGGATGGCTGAGGTTTTAATTATAACTTTATTTTCAATATTACTGGGATTTTCAAGAACAGAACACTCTACAGCTCTGTTTACAATGATGGATGCAAGTGAAACAGCTGATACCTACAAGTTTCCACCTTGTTAACATTTTTAAGCATGGTTCTTCAAAACCGGTATGGGACCATTTTTGTAAATGAGATGCATGAGTTTGAAGAATGTTTTTTAAGTTTAAAGAAGCTATAATTAATTACCCTTAAAACGACAAGGAAGCTTTATACTAGGTTTACATTATAGACCTACTAAAAGTAGGTCTTATATGATTTTACACAGAGAATGGTGACGGTTTACCTGCATTTGACAGCTAACGTTTGAAAACACTCTAAGCAGGAGATATTCTTTACTCATAAAAAGTGTGGAACTCTTTTAAGTGCTGCATGAAACCAATTTTGGTTGGACAAAAGCATTCAACAGAGTTTCTAACATTGAGAAGAACCATTTAACCATGCAAAGAACCATTTATGCAATTTGTTTTTGCGACAGTGAGCTCAAATCTGATTTACCCACAATTCTGAGCTGGACACATGAAATTTGACATTTTCCCCATATACATTTAACACATTTCAAGGTGTTTTCAAATGTAATTCAGATCAGATCTCTGTACATGTGCCTCAGAGAGGCCAGTCAGAATGGATTCCATGTGGTTTTTGTTATCATTAATATTCATGTGTTTTATAATGCATAGTTTAATATTAAATTATATTTTTCAGTTTCTCTTTCTATAGATTGTAACAATACAAATATCCCACTCGCAGGACTAATAAAGGGTTATCTTATCTCACCTCATCTTAACTGTCTAGTATTTTTATTTTTTATTATAATTAGAAGTAGCTGTAATTCTTCCTCACTGTTTCACATCTCATTAGTCGTTGCTTTGCCTTCCCCCTTCCAGCTTTGCACCCCTAGAATAGTTTTTTGGCCGTCAACTGTCTACAGCTGAATGTCCACCTGGTGGGCATGCGGGTGTTTCTTGGGGTCTGTGCAGACACTGGGCAGCACAGTCACAACACAGACAGAACTCGTCCACGTGGCCTGAGCAGTGACCTCTCTCACTGCGTGCAGAATGGCCGAGTCAAGCTGCCTGCTGCGGCCACACAATAGCGTCGGGGCCAGCTCGCTTTCTCTCCGGTGCAGACAGAATGCTGCGTCCGCCCCAGCCAGACAGTCCTGCCACAGTTCGCCCTCCTTCAGGCACACAAGATGGCCTTTGTCTGCACATCTCAAACGCAGCTTTCACGACGGGCGAGAGAAAAATTCCACCCCCCAAAAAAACATTCTTCAATAGATGACGCCTGATGGCAATGAAGAGTTTTCTAGGTTCTTCTCAAAATTCTCCACTCGTTCCACTCTTTTTCCTCCACTCTCAAAAGAATTATGCTATAGATGACGAGTTTCTCAACACTGATTATGTAAAGAACTTCAAGTTTTGTACCTTTGTTTCAAATCCCGGAGAAAAAAAAAGGGTGAAACAGTCCATTGTGTTGCTTAATGGACTGGTCAATTGAGTCCAAGAATTTGGTACTTCTTTAGTCGGGCACGTTGTGAATGAAAGCGAGCCAGAGGGACCCTGAGGACGTGGTGGGAGGAGACAAACTTCAAGCCATCGTTCAGATTGTTTACTCTTATTCTGACATCTCAAAGGAGAAGTGATACAAGGCCATACCGGCGCCTATTAAGAAAGCACTAGAGGAAGAGAAGGAGAGCGAGGGGAGGAATCAGGTGTGTTCGTTTCTTCTGGAGCCTCCTGCCCGGCGACCTCTCGTGTTCATGTTGGCTCAGAGAGCATCCGTCTCCATCAGTCATAACTCTATTAGAGCCAGATGTTACGGGTGCCCTGTCTGCTTCCAGAGACGTGGTAATTTTATTATTACTCTAAATCACAAACCAGTGCTATCGGCCTCAGGAGAGGGAGGTCGAGGGGTTGCGTGATTGTGTGTGTGTGTGTGTGTGTGTGTGTGTGTGTGTGTGTGTGTGTGTGTGTGTGTGTGTGTGTGTGTGTGTG
>JBBPCY010071461.1:0-11886 GCA_037974405.1 Brachyalestes nurse
GTGGTCCTGAGAGCTAGGAGCTCATTGGTTCCCGCCCACAAGCCCCGCCCCCGCCACAGCCGATTCGTTGGGCCCCGTCCACAAGTCCCGCCTCAAGCTCCGCCCCAAGCCACGCCCCCTGCCACCGCCGATTCGTCCCCCCTGCATTAAAAATGCTATCTGCGCCCCTGGTTAAAAGTGATGGGTTACAGTGATGGGTTAAAAGTGATGGGTTACAGTGATGGGTTACAGTGATGGGTAGTGATGGGTTAAAAGTAATGGGTAGTGATGGGTTACAAGTGATGGGTCTCATAACGACTGGGCAGATGCAGGTCATTAAAACCCCTGACCTGCACATCCCTACAGAGTATTTGTGTGAAATGAGATAGATCTGGTTTGAATGGTTTAGGGGGCTTCACTTGTGTGCAATAAAATTCAGTCCAAATTCCCTTAAGTGGTAGAAAGACCAAGCAGAATATAACTAGTTTTATAACACTCATTACGGGCAGCAGTATGACTCAAACGTAACATGCAGGAGAGCCAAGAGGTTTAGGATTAGGCACAGGGGATGTCCAAGGCTTATTAGACAGGAAAGCCAGTTACTGATCAAACACTTCCATTAAACACTTTACACTAAGTTGAGGCAAGAAGCTCATGAAGCCCTAAATATCAAAAGACAATTAAAACATCATACACTCAGTAGGCCAGGGCTCATGGACTTTTAAAACAATCGAATTCCATGACTGTTCAAAGGCGTTTCCAAATCAAACATGAATCATATTGACGACTGATATATCATTTATACTGGTACACTGTGAAAGTGGCAAAGCATGTGATGTTGCTTTTATATTTTAATGATAATTATATACAATGGTTATAGAAAACAATCCCCCCTTTCAAAATATTCAAATGTTTTTCTTTACAGCCTGAAATGAACAGACACGCACACACGATTTTTCCAGCTATATTTACCCAAATGCAGCTTCTAACATCCAAGTGAAAGATATGAAAGCAACAGTTCATAAAAAAAAATCACTGAGACAGATAAAAGCCCAGCCCTTTGTGGAGCCACCTTTTGCTTTAATTACTGCCTTGAGTCTGTTTCCTACTAACTGTGCACATCTGGACTGTGCATAGTCTAATTGGATGCTAACTGTTTGTGGACTGCAATCTTCAAAACATTTCACAGATGACAGGATTCCACACCGGCTCAAACTTACGTGGCCAGCCCAAAATTACCATCGGCCCACAGGGCAAATGGCAAATAGTTCGACTTTTTTCCACTTGGCCTCAGAATCTTCATTTTGGCAAAGCTCAGTTGAGACTTAATGTGGCCTTTTTTTGAAGAGTGGCTTTTTACTTGCTACCTTTACATATGAGCCACATCTGTGGTGTTGTCAAATGCACCCAATAACCAGTCTTTCAATTACTGACTCATAAGCCTCTTGGTAGCCTCTCTAACCAGTTTCCTCCTCACCAGTTTGTAGGGATGGCCCGATTCAGGGAGGGTCTTAGTAGTACCAAACTTAGTAGTTCCAATCCATAATTATAGGCTTTACTGGGCTCCTAGGGATGGATAAAGCCTTTGAATGTTTTTTCAGATCGTTTGCTTTCAGATTCACTACCAAGCACTGGAATGCTCCAGGAATATCTGTTTTATGCGGATCTAATCAAAATGATTATAACGGATCACAGGTGGAAGCCAATTAGCATGCAGCTGGAAAGTAATTTTTTGTCTGTGTCTTCGTTTCGGTGGCAAAGCAACAATATGCAAATATTTGGGAAGGAGTGATTTTTTTTTCTATACGCACTGTACCTGAAAAAGTCCATGTTGCCAAGTGGTTTGCTCTTTGTTATTTACATTTTGTGCACTTCACGCATGGTATCCAAGCCCTGACAGTTGACAGTAATTAAACCTGTCACCATGCGTTGTCATTACAATAATATCTAATCTTGTGGTCAGAAACTGACCAGTGATAAACGGGGCAGACATCAAGCTGATAAGGCAAACATACAGTGAGCAGAACTACAAGGCAGGCGAATGGAGAGTTACTTTAAAAATATATCCAGCACAGATTACTGATGAAAAATATCAGGAAATATTGTGATAATCAGGTTTAATCCTACAATCATCAAATCACGTAATGACTACCTAATTTGACAATGTTTTAATACTTAAAAACTCCCTCCACAATCGATGCATTAGAAATTGATTGTGACAAAATGAAAGCCGCTTAAAGGATGACACATGATCATACAATCGCTTACACTCCTTACCTGGCTGTCCAACCCTGTTGAGTCGAGCCATAAGATGACGAACATTTGGCAGAAAAAGGTGCACATCTGAGAGCACCCGGTCACTCTGGAAGGCGACCTGGTCCATGGCCACCACTGCATGTCCTCTCCAGCAAACCGATCCTAAGATCAAGTCAAAAAACATGTACATTGCATTTACTTGGCAGACACTTTTATCCAAAGGGAACTTCCAACTTGAAGAAACACTCAAGTTTCAGGACAGTGGGAGAACCGAAGCAGAGTTCTAAGTGCTAGATCTACATCTAAGTGTTAGTAGGGAATACTCCAAGAAGACATGAGCCTGTTCAGTTAGAAGAGCAAATGTGATTTAGACTAGAGAGATGCATCAGGAGAGAAAGTGCTCTCTGAACAGATGAGTCTTCAGGAGAATTAGACACAAACACACACACATAAGCGCATGCATACTCAATATTTCATTTAAAAAAATGCAAAAAATAGCATTGCTAAATTCAGTTACAAGAAAATCTGGATTTGCAATTCTGCTCACTTTCTTTGACATGTGATTCTGGCTTCTTCTATTTAATATAATGCTTAGGTTTAATAGAGCACTTAAATATTGCTAAAGGGGAACTCCACTCACTTCTTCAACATTTTAACATAATTAAATGGCTTTAATTTTTGTTAAAGAAGTCACTCCAAATTATGTGATGTAAAGTGATTATTGTTGAACTCTGATTTCTTTACAGTGGTGGTGACAGGGGATCTACAACATTAATAAAGACATTTTATTTCCTGTCCACAATGAGCAGTGACCTTGGAGATGATGTAATGTTGATAGCGAAACAACAGTGGTATAAAAAAGTTGGGAAATATTTGGCATATATTCTGCATGTATCTCTCCCTCTACCATGGTTTGTATATGGTAAGGTGTAGAGTGGGCAATTTTGTTACATGTGAACAGTATCAAATTCTTTCTCTACATTAAACCTATTTAAGTAAAGAAGCAGTGGACAGCCAGCGATGCAGCGACTGGGGAGCAGTGTGTGGAGACGATTACTTGGTCAAGGCTACCTCAGTGGTGCCACTGGCAGTCCTGGAATACGGGCCCACGACCTTCTGATTGCAGAGGCAACTCCCTAACCATGGGACCACCAGCTTTAGGTTAAAACCTGTAAAAACAGCACCAGACAACCTAATCATAAGTAAAGCTGCATCCCATTTTACACAATTCTAAAGTTCTATAGTTACTGAATGCATTTCTAATGGCTGTGTCCTATTTCTACAGACTCTTTAGTGTGGAGGTGTGCAGGACACAGCCCTCGTCATGCAGCAGGGACTTTCTGTGAGGCACTTTCAAACGTTTTGGAGGACTGGTTTCTAGCACAGCTGAGCATATTTCATATCAAACCCCTCTGAAGGACTTTGTCTACACTTTTAGTGACTGAAATGTTTGAAAACGTTGGTGAAGCGCCCCCTGAAGCCCTGAACACACCTCCTACAACACCAAAAACATCTCGTAACGACTCAGTTTGAGTGTGTGTGTGAGAGAGAGAGACCCATACTTCTGTAGGTCTATAACGCTTTGGACGTCTGGTTTCTGTCACAGCTGAGTGTAGTTCGTATCAAATCCCTCTGAAGGACTCTGTCTACGCTTTTAGTGACTGCATTTCTCTTAAAGTTTTTGGAAAACATTTGTGGAACGACCCTTTAAGCCCTCAACACACCTCCTATAATACCAAAAACAGCTCGCCACGTCTCAGTCGAGGCTTCTGAGCACACGCTGGAGAAGAGGCTGGATAAAATCAGAACTCTGAGTTCCTCCCTCACTTTTTATTCCTTTAAATCATCTCCGTTTCTTCTCCAGGATCTAAAACTGAACTAGCGTAGCCACACAGCTGGGTGCGGGCGGAGAACATGACCGTCTGAATCACGAAGCTCAGCAGAAAGGTTCCGCGTGCATTTGGAGAATAAAATATCAAACCTAATTCTGCTCAACAAAGAAATATACTAGTAATAACACCAAAAAAATTAAATGTTTGGAGTGTTTTGCGCTGATAAGAATTTAGCCATATTGAAATTACGCTTGAGAGGCCTCTGTTTAAAATTCAGAGAGAGAGAGTTGCTTTGACCTGCTTAAAGAAACTGGGATCCATTCGGTTTTCATCATCACTCTCTCAGCAGAGCAGAGGACACCTCTTGCAAATGTGTTAACCCTCTCACATTGGATTGGCGCATTTTTCCCACCCTTTTGCAAAACAGTTAACACGGATGTCCTTCAAGCAGTCCAAACTCCATTGTTTTAGCTATATTAACCGAACAGAAACCATATATTCCTACCTGTTAGAAACTACCTAAGTAAGTATGCAATCACTGAAGCACCTTTTTGACACTCCTTCACACAAATCTTTAACTAGCAATTAGAACTGTGTGATTCATGACTCACCCGAGTGAATCACCCGGATCCATTAAATAACTCACGAGTCACGAATCTGAGGTCTCCATTGAACTGAAATCTAACTACACCATGTCTAAATTGTAAACTCTCTCATATAAATACATCTTATAATCATTAAAACATCAAATATTACTATAAAAGTTGCATAACATACAGTTCCTTTGCACCACCACACTTAAAAATTAAGTATATCCTACAAACCTACAATCCTACAAACTTCCTACAAAGTTGAATCCTCCTAGTGGACTCCTAGTGTCAGTCAGAGCCGAAAAAAGACCTGCAGGGGAATCTGAATCGCTCAGAGAGTGGGTAGCGATCCTTGGCCGAGTCGTGAGTGAATCCGTTGGATCCGGGTCCTTGGCTGAGTCCGGGTCCTTGGCCGAGTCATAAGTGAATCCGTCGGATCTGGTTCCTTGGCCGAGTCCGGGTCCTTGGCCAAGTCATGAATGAATCCGTCGGATCTGGGTCTTTGGCCAAATCCGGGTCCTTGGCCGAGTCATGAGTGAATCCGTTGGATCCGGGTCCTTGGCCGAGTCATAAGTGAATCCATCGGCTAACTTGAACTGAATTAGAGAGCGGGTAGCGTTCCTGAAGCACATAGGCTGAGTCAGTGAATCCGCCGGTTAACTTCCTCCACAGCCGAAAACATGCAGCCGAATCTGAATCGCTCAAGCGAGCAGGTTTATCACTCACACGAGTGGGATAGCGCTCCCTAAATGACAGTAATGAGTGAATCAACCGGTCAAATACAACTGAATCGCTCATATGAGCGGAAAGGGGGATTCAAATACAGCTGAAGGGGAGATTCAGACCAGCCAAAGCACAAAGCATCACAGACACTCATTCATACACTCGTCACTGATTAGACTTCATTAACCGAAAGAATGTAGCCCAATCCTTCATTTGACCGCACTGCCTTTATTTCACGTTCAAAATATGCACACCCCACAATTATTTGTTGTTCTTATACTTAACATATTTCATACTATGTTAAAAGACATCTGCAAATTCTGCATTTGCGTGTAGCCTTTTATTTGGCCAACTACTGATTTTGCACATTAACCTGTTTTCTGAATTATGGAGGAAATATGGAGGATTATAAGCACAACAATTCAAATGGCAGTTCATTTTGCAATTGGCAATTCAATCTTCAATCAGAGCATGAAATTGACAATTCAAAATTCAGTCTAAGCATGTAATTTGAAAATAAGTTTTGCAATTGGCAATTCAAAGTGCTGATGCAATCCTTAATTCATTTCAAAATATTTTGAACAAAAAACAGAATAGAAATTCAATGGCTTACATTTCGTATTGCCATGTTTTTTTTTTGCCTTTTTATCCAAATAAAATTTTACAGTAATTATACACAGTCTAGGTTATTAGGTATGATTACTTGTATATGAGTCAGGTATAGACACTGTGAGAGGGTCTAAATGCAATATTTGTCCTGTGTATATCTAAAAGAAATCCGTGTAGTGTCCTGCATTTATTGGATTAGTTAAAAAATAAATTAAAAAGAACAGGACGTCTCACACAGACACAGGAAGATGAGCCACTAACACATTGCATGGTGACTTGTATGTACTGTGGCCAGAATTTCATGATGAACCACATTCAAGACTATGTTGAGTGTGAAATGTAAAGTAACCTTCTATCCAACCAGCATCTCAGGCCACTGCTTCATGCTCACCTTCCTTCCAACCAGCATCTCAGGCCACTGCTTCACCCTCACCTTCCATCCAACCAGCTTCTCAGGCCACTGCTTCATCCTCACCTTCCACCCAACCAGCATCTCAGGCCACTGCTTAATGCTCACCTTCCATCCAACCAGCTTCTCAGGCCACTGTTTCATCCTCACCTTCCATCCAACCAGCTTCTCAGGCCACTGCTTCATCCTCACCTTCTGACAGAGCCAACCGGTCAATGAAACTTTCGTTTGAAGGTACTGTTCTATGAGCAGTTTATTTATTTATTTTTATAATTCCATTTTGATCTTGTTCTACAGACCTCTTGCTTAACCCTAAAATAATTAACACCATTTGCAAGTATGAATTTTATTACCATGATGACCTCTCTCTGTGTCGCCCTGAGGAGGACGGGTTCCCCTTTTGAGTCTTGATTCCTCCCGAGGTTTCTTCCTCCAGCTGAGGGAGTTTTTCCTCGCCTCTGTCGCCTTTGGGTCACTAGGAGCTCGGACCTGGACTCTGTAAAGCTGCTTTGTGACAACCTGGTTGTAAAAAGCGCTATATAAATAGAATAAAATTGAATGTGGTACTGTATTATTTGTCAGCTCAGTGCATGATGGCTGCTATTACATGCTATACATGCTATTAAAAAAAAGTAGAACACACCTTTTTTAACAGAGTGGAGGCTGGAGCCTGATTTGCTACAAAAATGCATCGGGACTTAATGTTGCAGAATGCAGAAGACAAGCCTAATCTGTTGATGACATTAGATATGCACAGCACTGAGACAGAGACAGCGATGCTTTGCTTCTATAAGCAGACCAGTGTTGATTGGACTCGTCCATTAGAAGTGAGCTTGAAGAGTATGTATAAAATGTATAAAACTGCATCTTTGTGAAAACTGTGTTTAGTGTTTTTAGTGTCCATGGTCTTTTTGTGGAAAATGCTTCTAGGCTGCTAGGTGATTGGCTGGTGTGAAAGGCGGGTGGCACAGATAAGAACAGGGTTGAAAGACACTGGGGTCCTAAGGATTTTGAAGGAATGGCCTGATTTGGTAACAATACTGTTCCCCAGGTGTGCAGCAGCTAAGATAGAACCAGAGGTATTGTTCACTCATGCACAGCGATTGTTTTACTTTTGTTAATGATATTAAATGTTAACCCTTTTTATAACTCTATATTATTATAATGGGGTACCAATAATTGACAAGACCTATTTTGGCCTATTTTACAAATATGTGGTAATGTTAGATACTTTTATCTCTCAGCTGGTCCTTCAAAGGATAATTTGGCCAGAGCCAGAAAGTGATGAGGAAGACAACATGGATGAAATATGCAAAGCCACAGCATTCCTATGGGAATACATTGACACAGGTGATAAATGCAAAATAGCAGTTATAAAGGACTTTTCAGTGATGGATCATGTTAGATTTTTGAAAAATAATTTGACACAGTGAAAGAAATGACCATTTACAAGAAATGACAGGGTGAAAAGAATCCATGACACAGTAATGTTTCTTTCTCCCTAACCTCTTCTTCACAGCTTGAGGAGCTGGTTGAGTTCTGGACTGGGTGGACGGTCCTGCCTGACAATAGGTACATTGAAGTGCTGCCGGAACTGACCTATACAGTGGCCTCCACCTGCTTCACCACTTTAAAGATTCCAGGCAGATTCCAGGCAGACTTTAAAGATTCCAGGCAGATTTTTTGGAAAAAATTACAGCAGCTGTGAGGTCCACAAAGTTTGGGTTTGGACGGGTGTAAAGTCACCGCCCTCAAAGTCAGCATTCTTTAACCCTCTTGCCCTCTTTTGGCCAATTGAAACCCATGAAAACTGCATTTTTTAATGCCTTGTTATGTTAATGAAAGCATTTTAACCTAAATTGTATGATTTAACAGTCTAAATAACAAGGAATTAAAAAATGTCGTTTTTTTATGTTTCGACTGAATAGCTTAGACTGAACGGTTTCAATTGGCCAGAAGTGTCCACGAGGGAGTCAAGTGTTACAACTGGATGTATGGAGTATATTATTGATATATTTACTGAGTTGAAGTAAAAAATTTAAATATCTGAAATAACTCCAGACCGTTGAGAAGTTTCATTCCATATGCATTAAACACAGATAAAATGGTAAAAAAAAAAAAACAAAGAGTGAAGTAGACAAAAATGTCCCACAGGAGGCCCAGAGTGTTAACGCCAAAGACAGGAACTGGTGTTGAGTACTGTTCGAACCAGTTATAAATGTCTTATGCTTTTCATTGTTCATGACAAACAGTTGAGATTTCTAAGGTGGAGCCAAATCTGTAAATGTCTTTACTTCTGTTTTAGATTCAGTGTATTCAATGGTGTGTTGTGTATTCAGTCTTAATTCATTCATTAACTGATTTCTGAGGTTTTGTATGTGATTTTGTGCAATCGCACCGACTTGATCAGACTCAGAGTGATACCTGACAACAGAAGAGCTCAAGCATTTAACAGTGATTTATGACAATATGCATTAGTGAATGAAAAAAAAATGCAATTTTTCTAGGAAAAAAATATATATTTACATTTAAGGCATTTAGCTGATTTACATTTACAGCAAGTATCTAGATTCTACATTCTATTTGTAGTGTAGGCAACTAAAAAAGAATAGCTGGGAATAGGTAGGCCAGTTGTTCTTCTAATGAGCTCTTATCATGCGGTATCCACAGCACCAAAATGTCCAGCTCCGACAGCTCACAACATCTGTGATGTCTGAGTACATGGCTGATACACTTTTAACAATAGAAAACAAAATCAATGTTAGGCAAATGACTTTTCAAACATTTATTGGTTTTGGTGAAATATAAATAACCTCCATTATTCAAGAGCTAGCCCAAGAAGCTAAGCAAAGACAAGCTCAACAAAGAAGTTCTAGTTAAGGGCAGGTTTATGGCATGTATGGGATCAGTAGTATAGTGGTTAAAAATGCATAAACTTTAGACTACATGGACAAACTTTTACACAGAGTCAAATGTGGATAAACCGCCTAACATCTCTGCATTACCTTAAACTAAATAATACTAATACTTAGAGGCATATACAAAAACAGCTGGTTATGGCTGTTACTACCAGTGTAAAAACATACCTTAAGCTGGTCTAAGCTGGTCAAATGTGCTGGTCGACCAGCTTAAGCCCTGCATGCTGTATAAAGGAAACGGACGGAGGTACCAGTGGAAGAGGCTGAGACTGAAGCAGCAAAGGAGGCATTAGGGGAGATAGTGACAGTGGAGACAGAAGAAGAGACAGTAGAAGTGACTGAAGAAGAAAGCATAGAGGTTCTGAGTGAAAAAGTGAAAAAAGGGCCTTAACTGGAGCTGCCACCTATAGAAGCACTTTCAAATGGACTGCAAAATGGCCATTCATTACTGTAGGCACCACCAGCTCCTACTCCTGGAGCTCATTCTGCAGACAGGAAAACTCCTGTGCCCATCAAGGTGTAGCAGATGTAGCAGCGACATATTAGGAGCAAAGCACACCTGTCTAAAGATCAGGCACTGCAGTCCACAAGCGGGATTGCTCAGTTTTATCCCCCCAGTTACTGTTGGTGAAATGACTACACAAGAGGCCAAGGTAGCACATGCAGCTGAGATGCTTACTAACGCATGGAATTTAGTTTTTCATCACTTCTGCCCTTAGTTTTTTATATTTTCAATAATTATGAACAATTATTACCGTGTAACTGATGCTTTCAAATTACAGTGAGTATGTGTTTCCCATATGAAATTACGTCTACAAATAAATTAGTCTTTAATGTCCCTTCTGCTGATAACATGGTTGTGATGATACTTCCGGTGCCGTCTCGGACGGCAGCCTGTCTGGCATGCTCTCTGCTTTTTAAGCTACTTTCCTCTTTCTTACTGTTTTCCTCCTATTTATTTTTTGTTTTTCTACTTAGTTAAAATTTTCACTAATATTTATGTTATTTTATTTTATCTGATACAGTTTAAAGTTCTTTCTTATCTTCTTATCTTATCATCGTTTTCTGTTAAAGACAAGAAGAGCTGCAGTTAAAGTGGCTCTGTGGCCATGGTGCAGCACAATGTGCCGTTTTCCATCGCGGAGCATTTCAGTCCATTATTAAGGGAATGCTTCAAGGACTCGGTCACAGCACAGCATTACAACTGTGCCAGCACAAAAACAACATGCATAATAAATGAAGCTGTGGCACCGCATTTTAGAGAGGAGCTGGTCGCCAAGATGAAGACCAATCCCTTCACTCTAATAACAGATGGCTCAAATGATACAGGTGTTTTTTTGACAGCCAGTTGACACATCCTTATTTTCAGGTACACATTTCTTTACACAACATTTCAGTGTGGTGTGTGTGTATTGTTTGTAATGTAATGCTTACGCCTTTTCATTGCAGGGCGAGAGAAAATGAACCCCCTCGCGGTCAGGGTGTTTGACGGCAAGGCTGTTGTTCACAGAGTTCTGGATATGTGCACAAGTGGGCAATGCTGTGGCACAGCTGAAGTCATTTTCCAGAAAATCAGCGGAGTCCTCCAGAAACACTCCATACTGTGGGGTAATTGCGTTTCGCTCTCTATTGACAATGCCCTGGTCAATACAGGGGCAAAAAACTCCTCAAGAATACGCACAGAGAATCCCAGTGTCTACATCCGTGGGTGCCCATGCCATATTCCACATAATACAGCGAAACATGCTGGGCAGGGGGTTTTGGAAGTAAGTTTGTATCCTTTCAATAAACTATAGATCGCTTGTTATGCTGTGGCATAATGAATTTGTGACCAAAATGCAGTGATTATGAAACATCATCTATTGTAGGTGATTGGATTTGACCCTGAAGGTCTGGCAGTGGATGTTGGGCCCTGGTTTAGAGGCAGTACAGACCGTAATCAGTAGGAGTATAGTGTGAATGGCATACAGAAGACTTTCATTAGACTGGAGCTTTATATGGAGATACTTCAACATATATCCATTCGTTGGTTGAGCCTGGAGCTGTATTTGACATGGATTTTACAGCAATACAAGCCACTCACCAGCTATTTCAAGTCAGCTAGTAAGTTGCATATTTCACTCACATGAATGCAAGGTTCTTCAGGAGATTGCTATGTAAATGTGTACTATATACAATGTTTTGTTTTGTTGTTTTTTTGTTATTTTTTCCAGATGAGAAACAACAGAGGTACTGGTACTACCTACTGTTCTATCAGGCAACGTTGCCAGCCTTCTCCTCCCTAAACCTCCTCCTTCAGAGAGAGAAATCATCAATCTTCCTTCTCTATGAAGAGGTAAAATATGAGGTTCAGCTGTGTTTCTAATAGGGCTTTAACGGTGCATGTATTAGTACTGAACCGTCACGGTTCGGTACATGATGCCGTACGGAGAATACACGGTATGACGGAGAAGACGTAATTGAAGTAATACGGAATCACAGAGGGACCAAAAACGCCAGTAAATCATAAACCTGGGTCATAGTGTGGTGCAATAGTGCCACCTACTGGCGTAACACTTCTGCTGCCTTAC
>JBBPCY010071462.1:0-11885 GCA_037974405.1 Brachyalestes nurse
ATACATAAATATTGTAATTGTAATTGTATATATTTTATATATAAATATAAATATATGTAATTCAAAACATTTGCATGTGATGTGTGTGTGTGTGCGTTAAATTCATTATTTTTATAGGATTAATCTGGGATTGACATTGTTTAGAGGAGAATCCCTTGCGCCCCCTGTTGTACTCCCCTTTTTACATTGTTTGGGAGAGAAGAAAAGTCCTGAACTGTCCAGAATCAACAAATAAACAATCAACAAATAAAGGCATATTCATTTAATCTTGATATGTTGTCCAGACGGATTTCAATCCTCATCACTTATGTATAGCCAAAATTGCTCATCACTTGAAGGTAGTAAAAAATAAGGAAATAAGATAAAATAAGAGTAAAGGTCGTGAAATCAATCATTTATTTATGAAAACGAATTAGAAAGTATAATTCTTTCCACGCTGAACATTATAACGTTTCACAAAAAAGTAACAAACAACAGCTAAATAACTATCACAAGTAAGTTCTTTGCAGTTAACCCATTTAAAGTTTTAATGCACTGTTTATTATAAAACTGAAAGGTTAAATCCCTAAAAATACCTCAGTATCCAGTATCTGCCGTGGGACAGTTGTAAACATTGTGTTGGGGGAGCATCAACACCTTCACCTCTGCTAGGTGCAAGCCAACTCGGCAAAAAAACGCCTCAACGCTCCTGGGGCCGAAGCCACGCCCCTGCATTTCCATTCAAACCCGCCTTAAAACGAGGAGCCAAATCAGGAGGCAGTCAGACGAAGCCCTCAGTCCTGCGAGATACTGAGAGAGCTGCTTCGAAGTCTTCAGGACCTCCTTTCCGTTTGGAACATGGCTTTAACGGACGCGCTGCTGCCGTCCATCAGCACTTTCTCGGGCTGCCAAAGTCTGGAGGAGAAGCACGCAGAAATAGTGCGAGTAAGTACAGCGCGTTTACAAACACATTCAGATTTAAAAAGTAACTTTAAACGAGTTTTTCCACTAGTTCTTTGAAAGCCACTCACTCTTGTGTTTGCTTGTTTGTTTGTTTGTGCAGGACTGGTCGCCCACTCTTTCTGATGAGGCCTCAAAGCCCCTCATCGAGCTGGAGTTCAGCATCGTGGAGTCCAAGGACGACGACGAGCTGGCCAAGTTTTTGGATCTGGAGTTCATTCTGTCCAACTCTCTGTCCGGGGGGTCACCCCCCGCCCCCTACCCCCTGCCCGAGTCTCCGGACAGCTGCGGGCACGCGCACGACGCGCACGGAGCACTGGTGTCCGAGCTCGTTCCGCCGGACGCGAGCTACGGAGACTACACGGAGCTCGGCAGCCGTCACGTGCACGAGCACACCGCCCTGGCCTACGAGCTGAAAACGGAGCGCAACGAGCGGCCATGCATGATGCCCCCAGACTTCTCAGGACACTTTTACGCACCGAAATCGCACGGGATGGAGGTCGGGATCGCGCAGGCGCACGGCCAGCACGCCCACGCCTTCGCCCAACAAGTCCCACAGATGTCCCGGGACGTGCAGCATCATCACCATCATCATCACCAGAATCATCATCATCACCACCCGTCGTACGTGAGCGCGCAGACGTACGCTGCGCAGTACCCGCAGCACTATCACGGACAGTTCGCCGCGTACGCGCAGCAGCAGCCGCAACAGCAGCATCCGGGGGTCACCGTGCTGACACCGCCCTCCTCGCCGATGCTCGACCTCTTGCGCGCGGACGAGCAGAGCAGGCCGAGGCGCGGGAGGCGCACATGGGCTCGGAAGCGGGCGGCCACGCACAGCTGCGAATTCGCGGGCTGCGGGAAGACCTACACCAAGAGCTCCCACCTGAAAGCACACATGCGCACACACACCGGTGAGCAAAGCTTACACCCTATTTACTGGGAGTTTAGATGGGGTGGCAATAGAGGGAAAAATAAGGACGTACATAAATAAACACTTTAAAAAAAACGAACATCGAATATGCAAATTAATTTGACGCGACAAACAGATCCAATTTATTTATATATTTTGCATGAGCTATGACCAAATTCTATGGACATTTTATTTCTATTTGTACGTATAACGTTTGGGTATTTTGGGGTGCAGTTTGTAGTTCAGTTCAGTTTTGTCAGTGTGCATTTTTGGTAGTATTATTCTGGCTTTTCAGGCCTAAATATTAAGCAAACATGAATTGCATAAAAAAACCCAATAAATGTAGTTTCATGTGATTAATGAAATCTAGTGCTGGGCCCAAATGATCATTTTTATTTATTCAGGGTGTGTACTCACCTTTTCCTCAGTGACTTGATGAAATACTGAAATGCATTTTGCTCTACACACACATCATGTTCCTCACTGGCATTAACTGTGCTCCTTTTCCTGATCTGTCCACAGGTGAGAAACCCTACCACTGTAACTGGGAGGGCTGCGGCTGGAAGTTTGCCAGATCAGATGAGCTGACCCGTCACTACAGGAAACACACTGGTCACAGGCCCTTTCAGTGCCACCTGTGTGAGAGAGCCTTCTCCCGCTCGGACCACCTGGCCCTGCACATGAAGAGGCACATGTAGACCAATGTGTAAAGGACTCTAGTTCTTATAGTTGAGGCCCACCCTGCTCCGGGAGCCACACTGTACATAATGGACTTGAGTGTACTTTAAATTAAAGCAGTATTTAAGATGGAGAGACAATAAGTTATTTAGTGATGAGCGAGATAACCTTTGGAGAGAAACAGGGCAGGACCCGTATTTTTGTTCATATTGTGGTTTTACTTTTTTTTATTCAGAGTTCATACATTTACATTGAGACAGGTGAAGCATTTACTGGGTTTTTATATTCAGGACTCTTCTCTATGTACAATAAGTGGTGTAAGATGTATTAGTAAGTCAACCTGGGGCTCCAGGACTTTCCTATCAGGTACTGAAGCAGATTTTGAAGCCCCCTGTCTGTGCCAATCCTTTATCCTTCGCTGAATGAAAAGTGGAAAGCTCATATGCTACCTGTTTTCAGACTGCATACTTGAATATGATGTATTATATGTATATAAAGCCTGACTTATGATTTAAAATATAGAAAGTTCTTCACATTCATTTTGTAAACAGACTAATTATTTCATGTGGCAAAATAGGAGTGTCTGAGTTCAATAACTTATTTATACACATTTATACACTTCTTATACACAGCCTGATTTTGAAAAAATAAACTGGGACGAGAGAAAGATATCAAGGTATATATACATATATGTATATAGCCAAAATCATATTTAAAGTGTATTGTAAAACCTACAATACAAGCAGAATATTTAGAACCATTTTATCGCAATTCTTTCTGTAATGTTGAGTTTAAAGGCATTTAACTCTATGGACGTCTAGTTCCCAGCACTTCCACTGTGAACACTGACTGAGTTTGCGCCGAGTGGAGCGTTTCCCAACAAACTATTAATACACACCCTTTATCATTTCTACAACTCACATTTTAAATGTTTTTATTTAGATTACCATATTAGACCCAACAGGTCCATACGCGCTAAGAAGTGCTCAGGGTAGTTATTTAAAGATGTTCCTCGACAGTTGAGATCACGGTCAGATAGTGTTCAAGGCCGTCTCTGTCTCGGCATACACTGATCGCTAAATTGTGGAGCTGTATGGAGAATAACTGAGGCGCGTAGAATATTTTAGCTGAGAATCTGAACAGCACTGTTTCTGTAAAAGGGACGATTTTGAAGGCGTCTTCAAAATGTCTTTCGACAGTGGGTGACATGTCTCTTTGTTAGCAACATCGTCAAAATGCATCTATTTTATTATTAACCTGCCATCACATCGTGAGAGTATGTGTGTGTGTGTGTGTGTGTGTGTGTGTGTGTGTGTGTGTTGGTGGTGTAGAGGCAGGTTGGTTCTCTCAGTGGGCCATCGGCCCGTTAAAACATTACAACTCACCTACTGGCTTTTGGGAAACGGACTTCAGTTTAGTTCTTTAATTGCTGTCCAATGTCGCCCTCTGCTGGTAGCTTAAAGCAGAGCACGTTCTTTTCAATTTAGTTAAATTTCCTCCCAATCAACTCAGCTCAGTTCGGTCACTGTTTGTCATCTAATGTCGCCCCCTGTTGGCAGGGGCCAAAATCATTTGGCTTAAATGGAGATTCCATCAATCGTTGTGTATTCGGGGGTTAATGGTTAAGACGACAATAAATTAATTCAGAGTGGTTTGATATGAATGCCCAATTCTAAAGAGTCTGGGCTGTTCATAGCGGCGATATTAAGAACCAGACATCTGAGTGAAAGTAAAGTGAAGTGGTCCCTTTTAATCATGCGTGAACACGCATTTCTCTGCATTTAACCCATTCGCTAAGCGAAGCAAAGGGCAGCCACCAACAGGGGTAGTGTGGAGCAGTGTGTGGGCACAGTACCTTGCTCAAGGGTAGTGGTGCTACTGGCGGTTTTCTAACAACCTCTCACATAAAATTATTACATGAAATGGTTGTAACTATATGCTGTCTGAGACACTGTTTTACATAAATTTGAAAGATGATTTTGGCCTAAAGTAAATTTATTAAAAATAATATATGGTAAAAAGGTACCAGCAGGGTGCAAACATATACTATACATATAATACATATTTTTTATTCATTATATTTTATCATATTACATAGTTTCACTGGTTGATATGTGTAGTACAAATAACACATTTTTTAAATTATGTAGAGGTATTTTTAAAAAGTGTTACAATTCAATTTTAGTAGGATTCACTTTTCAGTTCATTTTTCTTTTGTGTAATTCAGCCTGGTACAGATATCACTTGTCACACAAAGTGCAACACATAGCATAATCAATATTAAAGAATGAAATTGATTAAATAAACTATTTATTATTATAAATATCTTGTATTTAGCATTATATTCCAAATTAATCCAAAGTACAATGATAGTTGCAGCCCTACAAACAGCTATTCCTACTCAGACTGACTGGTCTAAAAAGAAAAGAAAAAATATATATATATTTAGCTGCCGAGTTTTTTTTTTCTTTGTTTAAACATGTTTTTATTGATGGATGCATTAAAAAAGTAGGGTGCCAGTAAATTCGAACAGGACTGTAGCTCTTTTTGTCTTTGTCTCCCCCTGTTGGTAGCAAGTCAAATTACAAGCAAAAACGAGACATTACATTAACACAACAGGCTTATTAATGAAGCTGATGCTGCGTAAGATGTTCACTGGCAGTTATTCAAGCTTGAAAAGTCATGTAATGGAATGGGATCGTGCTCTATATCTCGTTAAACTGTCGTCAACAAAGGATCGAAACGATATTTGATTTTTGTGAAATACATGGGATCTGAGCAATTAAAAATAAAACAAAGTAAATATATTAAATTATTGTTTACTGAGTCGGTCGTTAGAGAGTACTGCTGGGTGGTATATTTAGCTTTTGTGTAAAGTTAGTGTTTTCATTTGTGAAAAGATGTGGTTATTACTTTCAGCCACGCGATGGCAGTGCTCTACTGTATCATAAACACCCACCTTGCTGATGCAACGCCAAAGTCTGCATTAACAGTACTACACACACACACACACACACACACACGCAGATAATTGGTTTACTACGCAGCTTATTGCACCTAACTGTACGGGATGACTGAATGGGCGTTGCTAGTACGCAAGGACTATTTGTTTTTTTCTCCTGGGAATCATGGTAACAGTAAAGGCATACTCTACCATATATTACAATATTGCATTTTTTCAGATTTTTTTCTGCCATAGCCTCCAGTGAATCCAGTGTGGCTCCTAGGACAAAGCCAGCCTTCTTACTCCCTCTATTGATTTTTGGAGCGATAGTTACTATGCTATGTAAAGGACAGACTGAATGCTTCTTTCATTTAAACTGAAATGTTAAACTGTGACACAATAAGACTAGGCATATTGGAGCTATTAAAAAAACTAATATCCTACTTTTTTCTTGCCCTATTTGTCTATAAGACCTATGAGGGCCACTTATCAGGTGGACTCATTATAACTTCAACATTAATGAGCTGAGTTAAACTGCAACAGGCTGATAAGCAAACTATATGTAAATGATTTTGATTTAAGACTCAAAACGAGCTATTTTTTGGAAAACAGCAAGGAAAGATATTATCATTTCAATGATAAACACACTTCAAGCTTTTAGAAAATAGACAATTAGCCCAGTAATAGATCTTGATGTCATTTATGTCACCCTCTCTGACTCCTCTCTCCTAACATCTCTCTGACCTCCTTTCTGTTACATAATCCCTGTGTCCCAGCTGCCATTGGATAGTGAGTCCATTTCATTATTTGCACCCTTATAGACAGGAGTGTGTAGCTGGCCAGGAAGTCGTGAAAGTGGTCCTGTGTAGGTGTAAGCGTACCCATGTGCTTCTACATGTGCTTATGTTTGTGCACATTTAGTGCATCCTGTGCATCATTTGACTTATATGTCCTGTCTACTATAGAGGGATTCTATTCTAATATAGAATTCCTCAGCCTTGTTTTTACTTTAAGTATGTGTCCAGTCTCACTCTTAAAAATGTAAAACACACTTAGATGAACAGGGAGAGCTCAGTCAACCCTCTAACAATCCTTTCACTCTGTTTCTCTGGTTTCTCTCATTTTTTTTACTAATATTGACCAACTTCTTCTCTGTTGTTTATCGACTCTCTTTTGCTTAAAACTCTGAAATCAAAATAACACTGATGTACAGTGGATCAAAAAAATGAATTGGACATTTTGACCATTTACACATTGGTAAGCTTTAACTTTCTAAAGTTCTTTAGGTCACATCAAAAAACACTTAAAGCATGACACCAAAATAACTTTGTGTGGAAAAGAATTCCAGAATTTCTTTGATAGATGTAAATGAGATTTGCAAGTATAAAGAACCTTCAAATAATGCGACCAATTTTTTGTTGACCAATTTAAGGGTTCTTCTAAGAACCCTTAAAGATCCTCCATTGTTTGGAGGATCTTCAAATGTCTAAAAGGTTCTTTGCACTTACACATCTCATTTACTTACACATTTCATCCATTGAAAGGTTCTTCAGGGAACCCAAATGATTAGTCATAGCATCATGCGAAGAACCATTCTGGCAACAATTTTTTTGCACAGAGGATGAACTATCACAGTCTGGAGGTCTGACAGTTTTGTTGTTGAGCTTATGTTCTTTAATGGGATCACTTAGAGAGGTACAAACATACTGGATGTAAAATTGCAGAAATCTGAAAAAAGTCAAATGGTAAACAAGTTGCCATGCCAGCTAGGATAGAATGTCAATAACAAAATCTCAGAATGAGCAGTTATCTGATTGGCAGCTTACTTCTCTGTAACAAACTTTATGTATGTTATGTATGTATGCATGTTGTGAATGTCTGATTACTTTTTAGGACCACTGCTGGGTGCAGTTATGGTCCAGCTTGTATTTGCAGCCGAACAAAGGTATCCAGATAATCAATACTGACAGCATCTTCATGAGAACTGAACGTTTTCTATTTTTGTGATTGACTAGCATGTAACTGGAGGTATCCTAGGAGTCTAGTGTGTGCTCTTTCAGTGCTTCCAGTTGGAAATTTACATTATTTGTAGGATACAAAGCTAGCTCCTTGGTAGACAATGAGGGATTTTAGAAACTCTCTTTCCCTCAGTGATCTTGGATTGTGAACAATCCCCCCCATCTCTGCACCTTCAGCTTCGGGAAAACAAACCCCTTCACTGAAGCACCTTCAGTGAAAAACCCAGCCTCGCGCCCACACCATTCTAACTTTCTCATCGATGCTTCAGCCTTAAGGGCAAAGTGGCGGATCTTTTGTCCACCCGAAAGCACAGCTACAGCGGCGCGGAGAGGTTTTTTATCGTCGTTTCGTCTCCTCTCGACCCTCCGGCATCTTATAAGAGGAAAAACAGGTAACACACGTAGCACTGGCTGCACGCCTTCATTCATTCTCCTCTCGGTGACCAGGCGAGCTCATTGTCCATTCCGCTCCAGCAAGTCTGGCGGCTGCTACACCTCTATCCCCCATCCCTGTGTCATCATTTTCACACAGCGAGCTTGCACTGACTGGATTCGGGCGAATTTTACATTGCTATGGCTGCCTACGTATTTCCATTTCACGTTTGTTTTCGGTAGCACGTGTAGTATCACTAAGCACAGACTACACCGTCTCAGAAAAGTCCCCTGCGTTCACAAACGGCTCACTTGTAGCTGAACCATTGCCAGCCATTACTGTCGTTTTTTTTTAAATAATGATCTGTGATTAAGTTAATACAAGACACATGTAGCATGTGTATGTGACGGTAGCTCAGCCAGCAGCGTTTGGTAACATTGAGAAGGCTATAGCAAACAAAACATTACGCGCTTCACACGTGAAGACGAGCAGACCCTTCTTCACGTGAATGGGCTGGTCCAAACGCGAGGGAGGAGGGGACGCGGCAGCACGAGTCTGTTTCAAGTATTCCCTCTTCACGCGGAAGGAAGGTCTGTCTTATAAAAAGGTCCCAAATTGCCGCTCGATCAAATTGTTGCTACAAGGTGATGCAACTTTCCACGCCGTACAGTGAGGGCCTCCCCACACAAAGGACCGAGCCGTGGAGAGACAGCCGCTCCACACACAGAGAGTGAGCACGGCGTGCCGCCGAGCACTCTGGAGGTAAATTTGTCAAAGTACAAAGTCATTTTAAAGTCATAATTTCATGATTTACGCAGGTCGTTTACACGTCAGGTGGAAGGTTTATTTCTCTCCTACAGCGGAAGAAAGCTGCTTCAGAATCCGACAACAGGGATATTTACGTGACACGAGCCGGCTTTTTTGGTGTGGCCTCACTGCACATACGATAACCGAGCTACAGTTTCATGGTATAAACTGTGGCTTGATTTGTCACCAGAAAACTATATTTGCCAACTTTTGACAGATAATTGGGCGGTTTCATTTAGTACTCCCATCAACCACGTGGCAGTGCTTTGCATTTCTCGAGTGTGTGTGTGTGTGTGTAGGGGGGGTTAGAAGCGTCGAACCCTTCACATCACTGTTAGGCCTTCTTCCTTTCCTCCCACATCTTTACAGCAGGGCCCGACTTTCTCAATCAATGAAAAGGAGGTGGGTTCATTTTTAGCCCACATAAGCCTGACATTCTGATGATGACAATTCCATGTTTCAGTATTTAAGCGTAGAATTAACCTTGGTCTGGTTTTACTTCTACTACTTGAATGCAGTGTTTATTGGTAGATTTTGAGCTTCAAGAACCCCTTTCGGCTACATTCTGGAGGAAACACTGCTGTTTGTTATTTGCTTTGTTAGTGGCTGTAATCATCTCACTACATCAATGTAGTCAGCCACAACTGCCTTACAGTACAACATCCCTGAAGGGAGTTTCACCTTTTCCATGTGTCATAAGGGGTCTTCTTTTCCCTGTGGTTTGTGAAATAATAGTTTGTGGTTGGACATTTAGTTATCCTGTTCAGGAGAGAAATAATTGTGTAATTTCAGAGTTCTGTCAGCAGCTCTAAAGTCAGAAATAAGACTGCCATTACTTCATAAACTAAACATTTAGTTATGCGATTTCTGCCATGTTATTGTTAACACACATACTCATCAAAGCTTATTCTCTGACAGTGTTATTCAGCGCCTCCTTATTTATATTTTGGTGTGACATGTAATTGTTTGCATTAAGATTTATCATGTATCCTAAGGTAGAGTCATGTCAAACTTTAAATCCTATGAAACTAGGCCCATGTGGTAGAAATATTTGTATTTAACCAATTTACTCTTCATTTGCACTGAATGCCTATTTTCTTTTGGTCAGGGTGTTTCTCTAGGTTTTCTCACGTGTTTCTGTTAGGATATACAGGGATAAAGAATCACATTTGAATAGGTCTTTTGCACTCTTTTGCTGTTTTTATGAATAAGGTCAATTTTTTTGTTTTGTAATGTCAGCTGTTTTATGTAAAATATGTGACATATGTGACACTATCACATAAAATATAATATACGGTTATGTTAAATATGAGCTTACAACCTAAACTGTTACATGCTTGTATTAATATTGCTAATGATGCATTTTTATATCATTGCTTTCCTGTTTCCATCAAGCATACTCATAGCTAAAGCTAATGTGGACTTAAATAACAATATTTGTTAGTGCCATACTAGAATGAATTTGGGATTACCATGAACTGATCTTTTTTTTTTTCTTCCTGGGTCAAGGTGATGAAAGTTCATCATTTTGCCCTGGCATTCCTGTTTGAATCAGTATAGAGCTTTTCTGCTTGTTGGGGGTGTTATGTAATAGTGGTCCACTTTGTCTCGTTCATCCAGAGGGACAATTACCATTGGGCAGTCTGATGTTGATCGTATCAGTTGACACTGATATGTAATCATTCCAGAGACACCTTTTTTTTCTAAAAAAAAAAACTTGTTGAAGCTATTTACATGTGTTTCTAAGATTCATACTTTTTGTTTAGTGTTTTCTCTCATTTTATGAATGTATATAAAATATGGAATGCAGTATGCTCTTTCCATTATGGCTCTATGAAAGTGTTTCTCTAATCACTCCTCAAAGACTCTCAGACAGTCCAAATTTTTGGCCAGTCTTTATGTATTGTGTTTTTGTATGAGCAAAAAAGTGGATCAGTTTTTCACTACTGTTCAAGAATAATAGTAGTCATTGCGGCAGACATCTGTATGTTTGTGCTGACCACACGAAATATATTTAACCTAATAAGTGTTATTAAAAGCTTTAGGAATGAAGGGATGGAGAGCTCTAAAATATTTTGACTTCAATTTCTGAGTGGTATGTTTTTGTAGATTGCTGACCAAAACTCTCATATGATCCAAAGGCCAAAATGACAAACTGAGGGAAGGCTGTGGGTTTGAGGAAACGATGTCCAGACAGATTGAGACAAGTGTGTATATGTTGAGTTTTATGTCCACTGAGGAGAGCTCAGGTACCTCCACATATTACATAACTCAGTTGTCTACTGTAGGCACACTGAAGGGGTCCTCAGTGCATAAATAACACAGATTGTTAACATGCTTTTGAGCATGTCAGGCTGATGGTATGCATGCTTAGGTGTTTTTTGCCACCAAGCAGATCCAGGACACAGCATAATCTCGCCTCGTTTTTGCAATCTGTGAATCCACATTTTAGGCTGTTCTTCACAGAGCTGTTACAAGCTTAGTGCAGGTGATCAGCCATGCAGGAAGAGACCAGCCTGCCAAAGTGAAACCTTGCATCTTTGCTGTGCTTCCTCCCTTTACCAAATTAGACCTCACTACGTCAAAATCTGTGTCACTCTGGTGTCAAGTGGAAATTTTCAATGCACTGAATGCTTCAGCAGACATGTAAGCGGAAACCATTGGGTTGTCTTCATGTTAGGCAAGGGACTGATGCAGTAGTTTGTTGATGCAGAGTATTTCACCAGATTATGTGATCATTTGGACTGTCCTTACATTATGCCACATCTTCAAAACAGCACATTCTTCAGAATAAGAAGGACTGTTTAATTGTAAAGGTCTGTTGCAAAGGTTTGGTATTTTCATGAAAATAATGGTGAGGAAGATGCAGAGATGGGGACTCGAGTCTGAGACTCTGACTCGAGTCGTACTTAAGTCGCACAAACAAAGACTTGTGACTTGACTTTAGACTTGCCCTCTGACTTGAGATGTGACTCGGACTTGGGTGTTGTGACTCGCGAGTCATAACTCATAAACAATGTTCATTTCACGGAATTATTTATTCATATCTTGCACTCAACGACCCCTCGTTTGCCATAATAACCCCCAAAACCGTTCACCTTGTGTCCCATTACTTTAGTCCAAGGCATGGGCGCAGATGGGGATCCGTACCCCCCCCCACTCCTGTTTTAGGGTCTAAAACGTTTTATTTTGCACATTTTAACTGTAAAACTG
>JBBPCY010071463.1:0-11884 GCA_037974405.1 Brachyalestes nurse
TGTGTAGGGGAGCAGTGTGTGTGTAGGGGAGCAGTGTGTGTGTAGGGGAGCAGTGTGTGTGTAGGGGAGCAGTGTGTAGGGGAGCAGTGTGTGTGGGAGCAGTGTGTGGGGAGCAGTGTGTGGGGAGCAGTGTGTGTGGGAGCAGTGTGTGGGGAGCAGTGTGTGGGGGACAGCACCTTGCTCAATGGTACCTCAGTGGTCCTGGGATTCAAACCCACGACATTCTGATCGCAGGGGCAACTCCCCACCAGCTGCCGTGTGGCTTGGTTTCTTTTCATTGGTTTTAGTGGTTCTTTCTTATGCTCTTAAAAGGTTTCCTCTTTTTGAGTCTTAGTTTGTCTTTGGTTCTTCCTGAAGCTCAAGAAGAGTGTTTTTCACACGTTCTTAAAAGGTATCGTCTTTTTGAGTCTTGGTTTCTCTTTGGTTCTTTCTTATGCTCTTAGAAGTTTCTCCTGTTAAGTCTTGGTTTCTCTCCAGTGCTTTTAGGAAGTTTATCTTGATACTTCACAAGGGAATCTCAGTGCTGCTTTGGGAAAGTTACTGCTGAAGAAAGTTCTACACAAATAAACCTGAGTTGAATGTGAACCCCGGTTGATGGAGTGTGCAGCTCCAGAGTCCCTGAAAGCCCATCTGCCCTAAACCTACAGCCTGAACTCAGTCTGAACTGTCGAGAGCTTTCATGCGCCTCTAGAACCTGTGCAAATGAGCAGTGTTGCCTAAAATCATGGCCGTAGCTGCTGATGTTCTGCGGTGAACTCTGCTGGACCTCTTGGCTCCATATGGTAATGCACTGTATGTGTACATATTTCAGTTTTAAGTAAGGTCCATCTGTCTCCCTCTTCCTTCGCTCCCGTCGCCCTCCATACCGAACGTGTGCACATGGTGGTGAGAGGTTATATCTCCCCAATCCCTGGAGGACCTGATCTTCATCTCTTGAAGGTCCGACTGTGCATTCCTTATGGTGATAAATGTGTCTAATGAAAATGTAACCACGGAAATTACAGACAGCTGATGAATTGACTGATGAATCCAAACCGACTGCGTAGGAACGGCTCTCGAACACGAACCACCAGGGCTGGAAGCGTTTGAGAAAAAAAAATGAATTGAGCGATAAATCTTGTAATTTGAACGCAAACTAATTTCATCTGAAAGTCATCCTGCAATAAATCTGTGGTCCATCAGAGTTCATTCTTTCTTTATTCCAATTTGGCTCACTTTATCCCTCCTGGATGAAACTATTTGCTGCCCAAATTTGCAAAAAAAAAAAGCTGTCTGCAAATTTAGACTGGGTTTTGAAACTTCACAATGAATCACCTGTGTCACAATTTTCATCTAAAGTGATCCAGAATTAAACATTAGTCTGATTTGTGTCCTGTATTTCTATTCATCCCAGTCTTGCCTCACAGCTTCTTTTTCAATCAACACTTTGCAGCCACTTTAAACGGGACTCTTTCTGTTCCTTTTTAGCACCGAGGAACATTTCAAGGACACATTTGACACGAAGATTGTGTAAATTGTGTTTGATTCACGGTTGTTGTTTGTTCCAGCTACTTTGAACACACAGATCTCCAAACTGAGGAGGCAGGTCTCTCTCACTTAAGTCTTTGCCAACAAGCTGATTAACATATTTCTGTTGCAGTGGCGGCTGCTAGTCTTTGTAACAGGGGAGGCTCATATTAGGCCTTCATCATGAAATTCATTAAGTTATTTGTACGTAAATCCTGCCCTCCGTTCCTTTTGCAGAAAATGTTCTGTGACCCTGTCGTACCAATTGGCCGTCTTTTCCAGGGACTTCACCTGTTTCCTCTCAATGGCCAGGAGAGCAAGGCTGCTCAAATGATCTTGGCCCATCGTGTTGTGGGTGTATGACTTGACCTGTTTTAAACAGCAGAAGCTCCTCTCTACACCTGCTGATGACAACAGCTTGTACAGCTGAGGCACTGGACTATCCAACCCCATGTCTTTAAAAAACACCAAGAAATCACACAGCTTACCCCTGCTCCCCTGTAAATCACGATCTGAATATAGTACTCGAAGTTCAGATCTCAGTCTCCCTGAGTCAAAGAAATGGCCGTAACGTTTCAGGACACTTTCAAATGCCTCCTCTAGTCTCATTTCATCACATTTTCCTGGATTGACTAGTTCTAAGAAGCTCATGCTTTCCAAATTTGAAAAGCGCTGAAAAATCTGCTCCATGAGATTGTCTAGGATGGCCATGCACTGATTTCTGTAGCGTCCTGGGGATCCTGCAATTGTGACAGATGGTGCTTTCTCATAGGTTCATCTCCAGGGTCTGGGTCAAAGCAGGGTCAAAAGCAAGGAGAGACTCAATTCTTTTTTTTGCAGTAAAGAACATAGCCCTTTGCTGGACAATATCAAAGACAACATCCGTCTCAGAGAAGGTTTGTTCATATGTGTACAACATGAACTCAAAAAGTTTCATTATGAAGCTTTTGGCAGCCTCTCATGTGTCATCATCCATGCTCTCATCCTGGGTAATCTTGTGAAAAGTCTGCGGGAGGCCATCATAATTGTTTGCCACAGTACTCACTATCCGTGATGTGAAATTCCATCGAGTAGGAGCGTTTCTGGGCAATCTTGAAGACCCTGCAGACTCAAGAAACGGCATCCTTTTTGTGGACTTTGAAAAAAATGTGGTGAACCCAGAGAGGAATTCAGGCAAGCATTTAGCACCCTGGGACAACACCAGGTTCCATCTGTGTGCATAGCAATGGGCAAAGACAGCAGCCCCATTGTAGGTTTGTGCCACGAGCTTTTCTCTAAAACTGTAGCCCTGCATGTTCTCGTTTAAAACTTCCAACACAGGCTGAGCATCTCGACCCCCTGACACATCCAAAAATCCAAGGAAGCGCTCCTGAATTTTACCTGCACTATCCACATATCTAACTACGACAGACAGTTGAGCATGGCAAGATATGCCAGTTGCTTCATCCACCTGCCAAGCAAAAAAAGGAGCAGTCTGAATTTCCTTTTATATGATCAGAAACACTGGCTGCGAGAGCAGAGATCAAGTCGTTTTGGATTGAGTGGGACATACCAGAAAACGCAGCTGATGACTGAAATTGTGTGGCCAAGACAGAGTCATTCTGTAAATTCCCTGTAATTCCCCTTATTTGCTGATTCACTGCTCTCATCATGCTCCATGAATGCCAGCTCCTGACGCAGAGATGGGGACTCGAGTCTGAGTCGCACAAACAAAGACTTGTGACTTGACTTTAGACTTGCCCTCAACGACTTAAGACTTGATTTGGACTTGGGTGTTGTGACTCAAAAACAATGTTCATCTCATGGAATTATTTATTTATATCTCACACTCTTTCCAGCGACTCCTCGTTTACCATAATAACCCCAAAAACCGTGCACCTCGCCCCGGTGTCCCATTACTTTTGTCCGAGGTGAACGGTTTTCAGCTAATAACGGTTTCGAGGGTCGTTGGAAAGGTGTCTCTGAGCCCTATCTAACTGTGGAGTTTCACATTTAGAGTGCGAGATATTTTTTTCATATTTAACATTTAGATTTAAGATCATTTAAGGCAAATCCTCCGTGTTGGTGAGGGAATATCACAGCACGCAGTCCAGCCCCCTGCTAAGCAACAGCCAGTTGTAATCATGAGGTGTGGCCAATTAGCATATCTTCTAAACATTTAGAGCTCCACATTTACAGCTCAAAAATCCCACATTTAGAGTCTCTGTTTGTAAACATTGCCACTCAAAGACTTGAGACTTGACTTGGACTTGATAAAAATGACTTGTGAACATCTCTGTCTCTGCCTGACTGTGCCTCCGTTCTGTTCTGCAGAATTATCCTCCTCATCCTGTCCTCCTGTTACTTGGCTTTCCGAGTGTGCAGTCTGGAACAGCAGCTCTCCTTCCTCAACAGCAACACAGCACTCCCCCTGCGGGAGAGGTGACAGACTGTCCCCTCACTGTTCACGTACTCACACCACTCCTAATAGAGGAGAACACACTGATACAGAGATTCACAGCCAGTAACTATAATCCACATAGAAACTACAGTCAGTGATATATTTCAGGCATATCAGTTTATGTAAACGTTTGCGTTTTTAGTACAGGCTCTTATACAGAGCGAATGTGACCCATACATTTCTGCCTGGATGTAGAATCACACCTGCATATTTTATTATTTAATTTTATTACATTAGTGGCTATTCAGCTGCTACCACCTACCTTGTATCCACACTCGCTGTCCATTTTATCATCTCTGCTTATCCTATTGGTTCACTTTGTAATCGTCCAGCAGCACTGCTGTGTGTGATTCACTCTGTTCAGCACAAGCATGCCATGTCAGTGTCACAGCTGTGCTGAGAACGATCCACCACACAAGTAGTACCTGCTCACTGGTGGCCTTCTGAGGGTCCTGACTGTTGATAAACAGATGGAATGGGGGGTATGAAGTGATGTAAAAAAAAATAAAACCCTCAATAGACTGCAGTCTATAACTAGAAAGTTCAAGTGTCGGGTGAGTGGAACATATAAATTGAGTCTAAATACAAGGTAGGTTTAAGAGGCTTGACACTGTATGTTATTGGTTGTAATTATTGGCTGTTGTTCAAATATCAGATACATTATAATAATAACACGTCCCATTTATTGATGAATAACGTTTTGGCCACCATTACTTCGTTCACCAATAAACCTGTATTCACACTCTGTTCACACAGGTAACTGAGACCGAAAGGACAAGGTTCAGCGCCCCCGTCACCTGAAGAATATGCAAACTGACTCTAATTTATTACTGTAGTGATGCAGAGGCACAGACCCCTTGGATTGTGGGTTTGTAAACGGACTAAGGGAAACAGTAACTGGGACAGCGTTGCGGTAAACTGTGATTCAAGCCATTATGTGCTGCTGGACAGCAGAAGACGTGAAGACGCAGAACTGTACGTGGAATGCTTGCCTGTGGTCACTTACTGCACAGAATGGCTTTGGCATGGGTTCCTTTTCCCTTTATAAGAGCCTCTGCGGTCGGCGCACATTTCACTTCTGTAAAAGGACTACGACTTAAAAAGCAATACGACATAAAGACTGCTGACTTTACTCTGCAGGAAGATCAATTCCGATTTAACTGCATGTACAAAAGAATTACGGGAGGCCAAGTGCTCACGCCCTGATCTCTTAAAGCAAACAATGTTACGGATGAAGGCGGTTAATCCGCTCACTCAGCCAAGTTTATTCATGTTTGTGTGCTAATCTTTAATCTTGACTGCTGTCTGCAAAGTCATTACAGATACAGCCCGTGTCAATACGGGATTTACACATGGATCACACCACATCACAGTAGGAGTTAAGTGAGAATATCAGTTAAGCAAATGCGATTTGCCCTTTATCTGAAAAGGGCTGAATATTTTTTTTTAACATAATATCCTCAAGATGTGGCCTAATTGAGCCGAATCACTTTCCCTCAGGATGCTTATCACAGCTATTATGAATATAATAAAAGTGATAAGATGCGGAATCACCAGACAGGTGTTGCATATTTGCCACGGTAAATGAGACACAAATGCACCAAGTAGCAAAACGAAACGGAAAACACTTCAATTTTCCTTTTCTTTCAAGCGGTCATCAGTGTACTGTACTGTTTTTCAGTATATACGTATATAAGCAATGTCCTAATCCTGCTCATTTCACACTGTAACCACTAAACCTACACATTATGTACATTGTCTATGCATTAAACCATACACCGAGGCACAGCTGTGCTGTTTTCAGGGCTATGAAAGGATGTCATTTTGCGTCTAGATGACAAAATCAGTTCTGTGGTTTGAGAAGGTTCAGTGAAAATTAAAGGGACATATTTAGACACATCTTGCAAAAACTTTCCCACCAGCTCTCTAATGCACTCTTATATGACTGTAAGACCATCATTGTGTCTGAAATGTAATGTTCTTAAAAGCTTAAAACTGGAACATGTGATGCATATGTTTTTGTGTTTTTTCAGTGAATGAATGCATTTCCGAGAAATTAAAGCTGGCGAGGGCTTCCTCAGTAGTGTTCTTTTGGCTCAGACTAGTTAAGCTGAATGTAAGTTGTTATACAGCCCAATGTGTAATAAATATATGGTAAGTGTGAAATCAGAAGAGTCGTCTGTTGTGTGTAACAGAATAAAACAGAAGACAAATCAGGACTAGCCTTCGTGACAACCGAATAGTTTCTCTTTAATTAGGTTGTACGGTAAGTTTGAATTGCTTTTCTCTTTTGTTGTGAACACCATAAACACTATATGGACAAAAGTATTGGGACACACCTGTTTTTCAGGGTTTGCGCTATGACCTCAACCCCATCCAGCACCTTTGGGCTAAACTGGAACGGAGATTGTGATCCAGACCTTCTCATCCAACATCAGTGTCTGATCTCATAAACGCTCTACAGAATGAATGGACACAAATTCCAACAGAAACTCCAAAATCTTGTGGAAAGCCCTCCAAGAAGAGTGGAAGCTTTTAAAGGAGGACCAACTCCATATTAAAGTCTATGTACTTGAACACAAAGTCCTTTAAGTCCCTGTTGGTGTAATGGTCAGGCGTCCCAGTACTTTTGTCCATATAGTGTATATTTAGATAACGGGTAATAAAAAAAACACCTGAGCATAACCTGCTTAATAGCAGAACTGTTTTGTATTTTGGGACAAAACAGTCAGATGCTCAGATGACTGAAACTATGCAAACTGTACTTATTTTATAATGGTTTGCAGCATCCAATTGAATTTTTGTTGCCAGTATGTATTATTAACTGCTCATCATTTTACAATTAGTAGATTCCTAGATGAAAAACTGGAAATATTTCTCCACATAAACAGAAAGTTTTGGAAGTGTAGCACCATGTACTACGAAAGTATCCAACAAGCAGATTGCTGCACTTGGCACAGAAGCTGATAAACCAAAATCAGAAGCTGATTCACCAAATGGTGAAATGGTTAAAGCAACAATTTGGCCAAAAAGTCTAAAAACAAATCCAATAAAAATATGTAGAAAAAACTATATGAAATACACTATGCTATAAACACACATGCTGGGGTATAAATACTATAGATAAGTACCTTACGGTTAAGTAAAGGGGGCATTTGGCGGGTGGGGGGTTTGAACCTGCAACTTTGTGGTCATCAGGTTCACAGGCAAGTGTTTTACCCAGTAGGCATTACTGAATTACAAACGACACAGGTGGTAGTTAGGAGTATTGTATAGTATGTAATAGGCATGGTGGTCTAGTGGGTAGGATACTTGCCTCTGGACCAAGAGGTCATGGGTTCGAAACCTACCTTCAGCAGCTCACCACTGGGTTCCTGAACAAGACCCTTAAACCCAAGTTGCTTCAGGGAGACGGCCCCCTGTAGTTAGGGAATGGAAGTCGCTTTGGAGAAAAACGTCTGATAAATGTCAAATTTAAGTGATTTATGAACGACACAGGTGGCAGTTAGGAGTGTGTTATTGCACATGGTAGAGATCAGTAGTATATAACTTCACCTATTAGCATCATGCAGATTGCATCACTGGACCATCACACACTCCGGTGAGTTGTTAATTGATCTAAAACTTTTCCTTATGTGGTTCCTGTCACTGTGTGATACATTGTATAAAATATATGATGATTTAGGCATGAGGTTATACAGTGCTAACTTGGTGGCTATGAGTTCATTTTACTTAGATTAGATAGATTAAAACTTTATTAGGCTAATCCCTCGGGAAGATTCCTCCGGTGGCTACATTAGCCTCACATTTTTAGGGTAAAACTAAAGTAGCAAGCTTTGGACCCTGAACATGTGACGTTAATCGCTAGGTGCAAATTAGTTTTTTTGGTCAACCATAGATTTAAACCAGCCTTTTAATCTGTGTTAGTTAGTTTGTGTCCCATGTCATATTAAGGAATATTCTACATATATAAAAGACAAAAAATATATGTTTTTTAGTGTACGTCATATTTTTTGCATGTCATTTTTAATGAGGGTGAAAATAACAACACATTAAACAACAGTTTTATGTTTCACCTCTTTTCTCCATCATTCCCACCCCTCACTGAGTAAAACACAGATTCACAGTGTGATTCGTGTTGACTTTCCAGCATTTTTTCCAAAATTTCTGCATGATTAAATAGTCGAATACATAAACAAAGTCTTGCAAAGTGGTTTAATGTGGAATGCTTCAATCAAGACAAATGTATCAACCCAGATTTCTTTATAATGGTTGTAATAGGAACCAGATGTCCGATGCCTTTACTGCCTTTAAAAGCTGCCTCACAAAAAGCCGTGACATGAAATGATTACGAAAGTGCTGTTTTATGCCTGAGACGTTGTTTAATGAGGGGTTTCAAAGAGGACTTTAGGCTTGAAAGGCTTCAGATTTAAAGCTATTTTACCATGATCATGATTAGAAGTTGTGTAGGTTAAGTGGTAGTTTTGAATAGTAAATAAAACGAGCCCTGGTTCCAGCCACCACCACTGGAGCCTTTAACTCCACAACGCACCGTTTGTCACCAGGACGCCCTGAATGTTCACGTCTCAACAACTGAATTATGCAGATTTGGAAAGACCTGTGAAATTTCTCTCCTGCGTTACAGGATACATCACAGTGTGCGTTGGATTATGCAAAGATGGGATAACAGCCAGAAGTGTAATTCCGAAAATCAGCTGTGAAGAGTGTTTTTCTCCCTTATTGTTGATGCTGACACCTACAGTTCATCCACATACGTATGCAATCTTTAGATTTATGCGTGCAGGCGGGTGGGGTGAGGTGGGGCGACCCATGCAGCGCTTCAAAAAAAACGTGTGATTATTTAACTTGCAGGAAAACAGTAGACTTCTTGTGTAATTGCTGTTCTCCATGCCGTCCATAATGGTTACTGTTCTGCTGCGTCCTCAGGCCGGCCCGTTTCCCTCAGGACATTCACACGGCTTCCTGGCTGCAGTCGACTTAATGGACTTTTGAAAGACTGGATGAATTATTCACAAATAATTCCCTGGTCAGACCCTGGCGTGGCAGCGGCAGCTCCAGGAAAACGCTCTGTTTCTCCTGTAAATTGTAGGAGGGTTTAAGTGTGGCTTAAGGTAGAAAGATGTGCAGTCTAATATAACACTCGGGCTCTGTGGCGCGAAGTGCTTTTCCATCCTCCATGATAGGTCTGTTTTTTTCCACAGGCCCCTTTTTCACGCTGAACGCAGTGGCGCAGTAGAAATTCGGCCCTGCCAAAAATGAGCTTTCCTTGTCCGGTCCCGGTTGTCGCTCTACTCTCTCGTCCTGGAGTAGAACAGCAGCACCAGGGCGTGTGTGTCACTCACTTAAAGTGGTCCGAGTCTAGACTGGCCTCTGTTCATTGATCCATGAAGCTCAGGGGAGCTCAGTGGACTTCCATCCGTCAACTGCGCCCTGGGCTCAGCTGCTGGTAGATTATAGACGAACAAAACCAATTTAAGCTTACCTCAGTATTAGGGCTGTATCGATACACTAAACCCATGACTAGGTTCGTATCACAATTCTTTAGGGGGGGTGGGGGTTGCCATTTTGTTTAAAGACACCTTATCTTTACCCAGAGATGGGGACTCGAGTCTGAGACTCGGACGCGAGTCGCACTTAAGCAAAAAAAGATGCCAAATTGTCCATGAGGTGGCGCCCTCACGGGTACGTCATCAGTACCTTCAGTTGGGAGAGGAATTGTACCATATTTTGTTAAACTTGTATTTTTAATTTACAGAAGTGTACCTTTACAGTCATTTAATGGAATAGTAGGCCCCAGTTTAAGTCAAACTCCACAGACACATTTGGTGTTCAAAGTTTGCTTCTTTAGTTTAGAAATGAAACAACAAGGCTAATGTGGCTAACACACACTAGACCTCAATAGTCACCCAAATAGCACAAATCACTCAAATAAAACACCAACATTTCTCTCCACCTGCCCAAACCAAACTCAGCCCATTGTTAGGGTGAAGCGTACAATGTCATCTGTAATCTGCCTACATCTGGGCTTAAGTCAAGTTTATTTATTAAGATCGTTATCATACACAATGGTTATTCAAAGTGCTTTACAATAATTGAATAAAAATATAAATAAATCACAAATCATAAAAATGGTGGAAATAAAAGAAATCAAATGCAAAAATCATTAAAAGAAGATTGAAAGTGTGATGGAAATGCAGATATTTAAAAGAAGGTGGAGAATAGTGCAGTTTCTAAAGCACAGTCAGATTAAGCCTTTATAAATATGGAATTAGGTTTATGTCAGTTGTCATGAAAGACAAACCCTGTCAGAAGAAAAAAAGTACAGAGCAAAAGCCTTAGGTACCTTGGCAAATTTAAGGCAATTTTTCTCAGCGTATGATACTTTAATGTATCTTTCTGCTCACAAAGTTAACATTAGAATAAATGCAAACAAACAAGATAGCAGTAAAAAAAAAGCAAGATTTGTTAGAAAAACACTCATTACTCATCTAAACAGTTTTGAAATGTTATTTTCGCAGGTGCTTCAGACTCGTGCACAGGACTGTAGGTCATGTAGCCTCATGAATGCTGTGCTTCAGTAGAGTGCTACCAAAATTTCCATGAGGCGTCTTCAAAAAAGGTGGAGATTCCTGAGGCTAAAGATACTAGTTTCAAACGGTTTAAAACAAAACACTGAGGCCATTCCCATTACAGAGGGGCTAAACTGTAAATGTGTTTTCCTTAAAAGACACTGAGGTGTCTTCTGATGTTTCAAAAGTCATTTTTCTTATGACATCACCACTTCCAGGGATCTGCAAACTTGAGTACCTGGCTTGCGTGCTGAAGCGGTCGTGCCCTGACACCCTCCATGCTATTCCAGGAATGCTTGTGATGGGGTGGGTCTGAAATACAGAAGCTCTTCACAAGTGACCCCTCAGGAAAGGGTCATCTGAAAAGGATGAAAGACATTTGGGAACCACCTGACAGGTAGAGATCTCCAGTGCAGGACGGAGCAGGTCAGTAGCACAGGCTTATGATGGACTGATAAGGGTTTGTAAGACACTAAGGCTGAGTTTTGGTTCTGAGCACTGTTTAAAGGTTACAGTTGTCATTACGGTCGGGTTGCTGTGGCTGGAATGGAACGTGTACTCCAGGTGCCCTTTTCTAAAACAGCACCCTCATGACCTAAAACAGGGCTGGAGGCAAGATATTATGGCTCTCGTACTTGACCTGTAGGTTTAGTCTGTTTCATATATGCCTGACAGTTGAAGGGTTCTCATGTGGAAAAGAGTGCCTTGACCTTCAGGAATCCTGCCTCTGAGTGAGCATAGATCCTCTCACCTGTCAGCTGGACTTGCAGCTGCAAAGAACCTCTGCTATTTCTGCCTGGCAGCAGTACTTTCAAGGAACTCTCCAGCATTGTTCAACCTAATCTCTATCTGACACATCTGTGGTATATGGAGAAATTACTGCAAACTATCATTTCCCTGCACATAATAAAGAACAGAAAGCCCAAGTGACTCCAAGCACAAAATCAAATCTGAAGCCCCTGTTCATTGACAATGTCAGTGGATTTTCTGTTCTTGTATTGTAGGTAATTATGCTTGGTGGTAATGGATGGTATGATACAGATGTGGCAGGTGTGCATCATGTACACTAAATGGACAAAAGTATCCCCCCCACCACCATTACACCAACAGAGGCTTTTATAACTTTGCCTTCAAATGCATAGACTTTAATCTGGAGTTGGTCCCACTTTGCAGCTATAACAGCTTCCACTCTTCTTGGAGATTTTCTGTGGGAATTTGTGTCCATTCATTCTGTAGCATTTATGAGGTCAGACACTGATGTTGGATGAGACGGTCTGGATCACAATCTCCGTTCCAGTTCATCCCAAAGGTGCTGGATGGGGTTGAGGTCAGGACTCTGTGTGGCCAG
>JBBPCY010071464.1:0-11882 GCA_037974405.1 Brachyalestes nurse
ATCATATTTTCTGGATCTAGTGAGAACCCTGGCAGCTGCATTTTGGACTAACTGAAGCTTGTTTATTGAGGATGCAGTTTGGTTTAGTTGAGATATATAATTGGGTATCATCAGCATAGCAATGGAAACTTATCCCATGTCTTCTAATGATGTTACCCAAGGGAAGCATGTATATTGTGAACAGTAGAGGTCCTAAAACTGACCCTTGTGGAACCCCATATTTCACTGGCATTACACTAGATGGTTTCGGTCAGACAGGTATGATCTAAACCATTTTAATGCCTGTCCCGTATACCTATGTGATTTTGTAAGCGATCTATGAGAATATTATGATCTATGGTGTTGAATGCAGCACTAAGATCAAGTAAGACTAGTATTGAGATGCAGCCTTGGTCCGAAGCTAAAAACAAGTAATTTGCGATCTTAACTAGTGCAGTTTCTGTACTATGATGGGGCCTGAAACCTGACTGGAATTCCTCAAGGAGGTTGTTTTCCTGCAAGAATGTGCATATTTGAGCTGATACTACCTTTGATATTCGGTCTGTAGTTTGTTATTTAATTTGGGTCTAAATCAGCTTGAGACGTCTTGGCGCTAGCACGGGAGCCTTGATGCTCAGGAGCGCATCCTCGACACTCTGGAGCACAGTTTCAACGCTCGGGACGCAGTCTTAATGCTTGTGGGAGCTACCTCAATGCTTGGGGGAGCTGCCTTGATGCTCGGGAGCGAGGTTTTTTTTTTTCCGGCCTGTCAGTAACACAGATAACACATATGCTATTATCATTCACAGCCATTTTTTTTTTCAAATTGTATTTATGTATTTACTTATTTTTTAATTAATTAACTATTTCATTTTAAATAAAGACAAGACCGGGGGACAGAAAGAGAGAGAAAAAAACAATAAAAATAAATAAATAAAAACGAGAAGAGAAAAAGAAAAAGTTGCTGGGCTCTGCAGCAGAGAGGTGGATGTGAGGTGTTCTTGCTCTGCGTTGGCTTTTGCTGGTGAGCTGGACTTCACACGCCCCAAGGGTAGAGACGGAAGCAGCAGCATGACCAGGGTTTTTGGGCTCTCAGCCGCTGCCTGTGGCCACTTACTTTTTCTCCATCACGGGCTAGGCAGGACACGTAGCTTCAGTGGGCAGTACTTCTCGCTGTGTTGGGGGCTGGAACGATGCCTCACACTTTTTGCGCTGGGTCCTAGCACCCGAGCCTGCTTTGAGTGAGGCTCGCTGTTCAGAGTGGTGGAGCACTGCAGGAAGCCTCTGACTTCAAGGGCAGCTGGAGATCGGGTGGGCAATGTGAGCGACGTGGACCCCTGGCTATCTGCGAGCCCAAGCGGGAGCTCCTCCACAGCCGAGTCAAGGGGTCCACAATGCGCTCTGGATCGATGATCGGGGATCCACCCGTTTTACCAGAAGCCCAGGTCCGCTTCCTCATCCTCCGAGTATCCACCACACAATAGCTTCGCAGTTGTAAAGTGGCTCGTCCTCACTGGCTCACCCACAAGCTGGGTCCAGTCCTCCTCATCCCTCTCGAGCACCCTGTATACCTCTTCATAATAAAAGCCCAAACATAATCCCAAAGACAAGGGTGGCCCCTAGTGGCCACCAAGCGTCAGCACACACAGACCTGACAATCAGTAAGATTTTTTGTTAAACACAGCAAGACTGTTGAGAACAGTCTTACAGAACTACATGCAGGTGTTTTGGTTTTACTACAATAAATAATATAAAACAATAAAAACACCGTTTAGCATATCAAGTTTATTTATACAGCAAGATACATACTGCAGTCAAATCAGTTCAGAAATAAGAACATATAAAATACAAAACAAAATTATGATTAAAGTTAAAAAGATCTAAGAGAGAGCAGAAATGATAAACAAAATATACACTACAGAACTTAAAAACTAAAACAGTCAACAAGATTGAATCCATCTAAGATTAATGGACCCTACCTTAAAACTGGACACACATGTTAACACAGTGATAAGTGATGTTGTTGTTTTTTTTTTCAAATTTGAAGGTTGTCTAAAATCAAGCCCTATCAAAAAGAAAACTTGACACTGTGATGCATGCATTTATGACTTCACATCTTGTTTATTGTAACTCTCATGGGAATTAGTCAGACCTCGATTGCGTGTTTACAGCAGGTGCAGAATGCCACTGCACGTTTTTTAACCAGCACTAGTATGCGCGAGCACATTACACCAATCTTAGCCTTGCTTCACTGGCTTCCTGTCCAGTTTCAAATCCAGTTTCAAATTCTTTTATTTGTATTTAAGTGCCTTAGTGGCTGTGTCCCACCTTATATAGCAGAACTGCTTCAACCATATACTCCATCTCAATCACTAAGATCTGCAGACCAGATGCCTCTGTCTGTACCAAAGGCAAATCGTAAACTAAGGGGTGACAGAGCTTTTGCAGTAATTGCACCAAAACACTGGAATGATTTGCCACTGCATGTGAGGCAAGCTCCTTCACTTCTTGTTTTGAAATCTCGCTTTAAAACCCATTTTTACTCTTTGTCTTTCGATCCAGTGTGTTGTGGTGACTGAGACTCATGGTTGAATTATTGTTTGCTTTTATTTGTTGTGTTTTATGTTTTCTTTTTGTTGTGTTTATATTTGTATTTGTTTTATGATGTACTGCACTTTGATCAGCCAAGTGGTTGTTTTTCTAAGTGCTTTATAAATAAATTGGTTTGGTTTGGTTTAAGTAACGACTGCAAATATCCAGTGTTGTTTTTTTAATTCCCAGTCCAAGCACCTGACTCTCTTTACATAATCAATTAATCACATCTTGTTACTGCATAACCATACATGATAAACATCACCTCTGCACCCATTTTAATGTGAAAACACGCCTAAAGCTTATTCACAAGGAGCAATCAATAATAAATCAATCATAATTTGCATTTGGTAAAAACCATGGCTTCATTATATCACCTCTGTATTTACATTCCTGCACACTTAACATCTGCCCTGCTACAGCAGAGTATCTGTCATAATGCAGTGATCATTCAAACTGGACTGCAGATGCTATTGTTAAATGCAACGTATGTTGTTCTGTTAAACTGATGTGATGCACTCGTGTTATTCTTGTTTTCCTTTGCTATTATTAAGTCTAAGGGGTAATTAGTGTGCTGCATATTAACTGTTAAAGTATTAAAAGCATCGGATTAGAGGAAGTTTTCCAGCCCTGTGCAGATACAACAAAGGCTGTACAAAGCCAGCAACTGTGAGGGTGAAATAACACAGAATGAAGCCATACTGTATCTGCTGTACAGACAAATAATAAAACATGGACATGAAGACGGTCACTGGGGTGTAAATAAGAACCATGGACAGCAGAATGAGCAGAATCACCCAGAAAGCTTTTTTCTTCATGCGGTTGGCCTCTGCGTCCTTTGCACTCCATTTCTCTCCAGGCCCCGGCCGCCTCAAAGCCTTGAGCACCGCAACAGAGCAGAAAACTTTCACAGAAAACAAAATGAAGTATTGTGCCAGCATAACAATATTCATACCTCTTGCAGGCAGTAATAGACAGAATACACAGATTCCCAACACTAATAACCACGTGACTGCTGAAATGGCCACCCGGAACCTTAAAGGTTTGTACTTCAGGAAGACGACAGGATGGACCACAGCCACATAACGTTCCACACAGACACAGCACTGGAAGAAGGGCCGTCCGAAGAAAAATAGTGTTGAAAAAAACCCAATGGTATAAGTTAAAGCATCTGTGCTGTATGATGAAATGAAGATGATAGTGGGAACAATATTGAAGCAAATAATGATTTCACACACAGAGAGATTGAGCACAAAGAACTCTGATGCTGCTCCACTTCCTGCACCGGTTATGATCAGCCACACGACATAGGAGTTGATGGGAAGACCGAAGATGATGACAATGATGTTGACAGAGACCAAAGTATAGTATGGAATTTCCAGGGATGTTCCATTATTACTGACCTGAAGTGAGAATGAAGAGTTCATTGCTGTCTCTCTGGTAGAGGTCTCCAGATCTGAAGGAAATAAAAGTTTCATTTAATTATTATTCATTTAATTATTACAGTTCCCTGAACAAATCTCCGGCTGTTGACAAATCAAAACTAAAGCCCCTCTGATAAACTGTTGACAAACCAAAAGAAGTTGAATATACAACCCTGTCGACAAAGCACCTCCAGACAAATCAAAGCCAACTTAACACAAGTAACATGACGAAGAGCTCAAGACGTTGCCTCCAAATTTCTCATCAAGCATTTTGGGCCATGTTGGACAACCCAGTCTGATTAATAGAGGACCCACCTCGCAATATACAGTGTAAGTGTAAAGTTGTCATTTGTCACATGTTCTCTGCATTTACCCCATTTAACCCATGCAGCCAAGTGAAGCAGAGGGTAGCTGATGATAGAGTTGTGTGGGGACGGTACCTTGCTCAAGGGTAGCTTAGTGATGCCCTTGGCAGTCCTGGGATTCGAGCCCATGTGCCTTCAATCACAGGGGCAGATCCCTGTCCACCAAGCTAGTGTGGTTTAAACAATGTAGACCAATGTAGACAATATAGGGCAGCTGGTAACCTGGTTGTTAGGGCGTTAGCCCTGCTATCAGGAAGTCGTGGGTTTGATTCCCAAGACTGCTATGCACCTCTGCTGCTGTGTTTCTGGCTGCCTGCTGCTTCACTTGGTGAATGGGGTAAATGGATTAAATGCCAAGAAAGAATTCCGTGCTGTTCACACTGTGTGCTGTGGTGTGTTCACCTATGACAGAATTTTCACTTTCACCTTCACAGAGTAATTTGATTTAACAGGCTTTATTAGCCTTCGCTTCCCGCACACATCAGTGAACCTCGGGTGCCCAGGACTCTGTCTCCAATTCTCTGGCTCTTCTTCGTTAGGGCACTTTTGGTACTTTCTGCCCACTGCACACAGGGAACCCCACAAAACCTGCTGGTCTGGAGATGTTCACTCATCCAGACATCACAGTTTGTTTGTTTTTTCAAAATGTCTTAGATCTTCTTGCCAATTTGTCAAGAACTACAAGATCTGTTTTCATACGCACTGCCTAATATAATATACACCCCACCTCACAAGGCACAATGGAACCAGATCATCAGTGTTCTTCACTTTACATGTCATGGGGTTGAATGTTGTGACTTATTGCTGTAGCATTAGATAAAAAAAGAACATGTGAGCTACTTCTGGCTAATATAAACGTAATTAATAGTTATATTGCAACAAAACTTATATTGCATTTTTGTCTTCATCAATTATGTCACACTCAAAAAAAAAGGTTCAGATCTTCAAACCAAATGTAACATAGTTTTGGAAAACATTAAAACGTAAAATTTTAAGCAATTGGGCTCAGCATATCAAGGCAAGCAACAGAGATGAATGGGGCCAGAAATGGCCATTCTACCACAATTCCTTAAAAGAAAGACCCGAGGATATTTGAGGCCCCATTCATCTAAAGTCTCAAACATTAAAAACAGGCTGGGAAGAATGTTACCCAGAAGAGACCTTAATTAAAATGAATTATTGGCAATGCATCTTTTAAATATAAAGATCCAAATTTCTACCCATCGCACTGCAGGTCCTGATTTTATTTAAATGATTGAAGCCCTGAAAAATAAAACACTGTACTACTACTACTGGCACTACACACATAAATAATAAAATCAAAACAAGATTGTTCAGACCTTGACGGAGCTTTGATCTTGTTCTGCTGGCAGTAAAGCAGGGCGTCACCAGAAGAGTGGAGGGTTGTTTTGTGTGGGTGAAATATTTGAATTTCTGGTGACGACATTCTAATGAAAGAGAAAATTATTTCAGTTCTCCTGGTCAACTGCTCCAAAACTGCTGTGCTGGAGTTTAGCAATCGTTTTTTTAGACTAATAATCTCTTTTGTTATATAAACACCTCTTCTTTAATACTTTCAAAGGTTTCTTTCAGCTGGTACCAAATCATTGTCTCATTTGCCAAAGAATAAGCCTTTACATTGGGGTACATTCCTCCCAAATTAACCCAAATATCTGAAAAATAGTCTTGGAGTTTAAGAGATTTCTAAGAGGTGCTGAAAGTCTTCCAATTTAACTGCAGTTTTATGAGCAGGCGTTAAAAAGTTTAACAGTACACTTAACAGTAAATAATTTTTTACTTCGGCAGAATGCTAAAAATAAGTGGATTTTGTATGAATGTTTATAATTACACCCTTTAACTGCCTGTAACTGGTCCACATATTAATCTGTTACTACTGTTTACTGAGAATGTCCAGTCTGATGATTTTAAAGACACTTTTTTTTAATGTTATTTATATCCAATCTAATGGCAGGCTTTGTAATTGTTGGTTTAAAGTTAGTTTTGCTTCCTGTCTATGTATTCAGACATGTGATAATACCTGTAACTGTGCTTTATAAAGTACAATAAAGCTTCCATTCTCTCTTGGTCTTTATTCAAAATCAAATTACAAAAAAAACTTGGCACGAGGGCTGATACAAACACAACCAGAATAATGTGAAAGTGAACCCACAACCCAAAAAAAACAAAGAGTGCTCTTTATACTAGACTAAACTAAACACAAAACACCTGCTGACTAATAAGCCCTCATTCTTGGCCAGCCCTGGCAAAGGAATGAGGCCATACTCTGTGTCAAAATAAAAGTCCGAGAACAAAAGACAAAAACCCCAACAGAAGCAAAGGTTGCCTCCAGCGGCCACCCACTGTCACTGGCCCCAGACCTGGCACTCTCTCTCTAAACATGTACATGAAATAAATATCACACTGTATTTGTATATACGTACTGTAGATTATGTATAATAAATGCACACTTTAGGATCTGGTATACGTAAGTCGCAGGATGTCTACAGTCTGCTGCATCCCTGGGCAAGACTCCCAACACATATAACTTGATTAAAATTGTAAATCACTCTGGACAAGCATGCATAAATGTAAATGTATAATATCACATACATATCATGCAAATTTACTATACCATATTAACCATCTTTACAGTGCACAAGTTTTTGGACATTGCACATGTATTTATTTTGTAGACATTTAACCATTAGAATCTAAGTGGTAATAGAGCATGCTGGATTTAAACTCTAATGGTATTAAAGAGCCAGAGGAGAGGAAGTTTTCCAGCCCTGTGCAGATACAACAAAGGCTGCACAAGCCCAGCTACAACAAGAATGTCGAAACAAACTGAAAAGCCATTAATTCTCTGCTGGTCAGACAAATAATCAAACATGAACATATAGACGACTATTGGTGTGTAGGTAAGAACCATGGTCAGCAGGATGATCAGAATCACCCAGAAAGCCTTTTTCTTCATGCGGTTGGCCTCTTCGTCTTTGGCACTCCATTTCTCACCAGGCCCCGGCCGCCTCAAAGATTTTATTTAAATGATTTAAGCAGTGAAAAATAAAACATTTGGGTACATTCAAATAATCATTATTGCACATATTTGAAAAAAATAGTCCTGGAGTTTAAGAGATTTCTAAAGGAGCTGAAAGTATTGTAATTTAACTGCAGTTTTATGAGCAGGAGTTAAGACATTTAACAGTACTCTTAATGGTAAATGATTATTTAATTAGGCGGACTGCTAAAAATGATAGACTTAAGATGCGAGTCGAACTTAAGTCGCACAAACAAAGACTTCTGACTTAACTTTAGACTTGCCCTCTAAACATTTAGAGCTCAACGTGTACAGTTTAAAAATCCCACATTTAGAGTCGCCATTTGTAAACATTGCCACTCAAAGACTTGCACAATTATTTGTTGTTCTCTGCTTCAGTCCTTGTACTTTTTCATTCTGCTGCTAGAATACAGTATCTGTCATCAAACTGCATTCACTCATGAGTGCATTACTCCTGTATGGTTAAGGATACATTTAAAATATTATTGGTTGTTAAATCATCGCATGGCCAAGCTTGGTCTGAGATTTCTGACCTCCTTCACCAGATGTTCCACTCAGAATACTCAGTTCAGTAGACCCGCTTCTTCAAGCAGTCCCCAAACTCTATCCCAAGCCCGGAAGACCGGCGCCTCCCGCCTGCGATGATCTGCAAATCTCTTAAATCGGCCAACCGCTGTGCTGATCGATGCGTGCGCCCTTTCCCACACCCGTTCAGCCCTGTGGAACCAACCATCAACCTCAGGGACCTCTGAGGGTTCTGTATCCTAGGGGCAGAGTGGGGGTTGACACCCTAGCACACACTGAAAAGGCTTAGGCCGGTAGCAGAGTGGCGCAGTGAGTTCTGGGCATACTCTGCCCAGCCAAGGAACTCTGCCCAGTCGTGTTGCCTCCCATGGCAGTAGGCCCGGAGGAAACAACCTAACTCCTGTACCGACCGTTCAGCCTGACCATTAGACTCAGGATTGTATTTTGAGGTCAGACTGACCCTGGTCCCTAGCTTCTTAAAAAATGTGGTCCAAACTCTGGACACAAACTGGGGACCTCGGATGGACAGAATGTCCTCCGGGATGCCATAGGTCAGGAACACAGCCTGGAAGAGTCAACCTCCACAACAAAAGGTTTGGTGGTGTCTGGTAACCCTAACACTGGGGCAGTTGTGAATAATGATTTTAATTGCTCAAAAGCAGCTCTGGCTGCTGGTGTTATGTGAAACTGGGGACCTTGGATGGACAGAATGTCCTCCGGGATGCCATGGGTCAGGAACACAGCCTGGAAGAGTGCCTCAGCTAATTCAAGGCAGTGGAAAACCAGTCCACGACCACCAAAATGACTGTGTACCCTTGCTCTTAACATCTCTTGCCCTCTGGACAGGCTTGCAGCACTGAAGCCTGAGAATTCAATTATTCAATTTCCCAAGTAATGGGAGCCACAACAAGTGCTGTAGGAATACTAAGTTCTGTAGACTGTGGTATTTCTGGAGCAGAGTAATGCCTAGATAAGGCGTCTGCTTCAACATTACGAGACCCGGGTCGATATGTGCTCTGAAAATCAAATCAACTGAAAAATAGAGCCCACTGAACTTGCCTAGGGCATAGCCACTTAGCCTGCCGTATATAATCAAGATTTCGGTGGTCAGTGTATACGAAAAATGAGCACCTTCTAACCAATGATGCCTCTCCTCTAATGCCGCTTTTATTGCCAGCAGTTCAGGATTTGCGTTATCGTAGTTGCGCTCTGCGTCAGAATTCAGAGAGGAAGCTAAAGACAGTGTCAAAGGAGGAAACCTAACCTGAAGTTTGAGAAGAGGACAACCTGCTATCAGATGTCCACTCCCTCCACAATACAAACGTAAACCTTCTCGTCTCCTTTGATGTTTCTCTTCAGGAGTAAGTATGCTCCGGCCCAGGTCCATAGGTTCTTAAGCCTGTTCATCTGTTGTGTGTTGCACCTTGACTGAAGCTTTGCTGACTCTTTGCTGTGGCATTGAGGCTTTGGCTCGGGGACGCTGATCGAGTTTGATAACGAGATGGATAAGTTGATCGAGGGAACAACCTTCATCTCTGCAGCCCAACTCCAAATGTAGGTCTGCGTGCAACCCCTTCCAAAAAACTGCTGACAGTGCAGGCTTGTTCCACACACTTTCAGCAGTCCAAAATTTTATAGAGTAGTCTGCTACGGATTAGTTTTCTTGCTTCAGACTTAATAAACGGGAACTACTGATCCGGGTGGTCGAATGCAGTCTGAAACTTGGTCCTGAATGTAGAGTAATCAGGTATTTGTGCATTATTTTCTGTCCATACAGCTGTGGCCCAGTCTAAAGCTCGTCATGTCAATCATTGAGTCATAAATGAAACTTTCTGCACCGCTGTCATGGCTGGATATTCAGCGAAATACAGATCACACATGAGTAGGAAATTCCTACATGCAGCCGGATGCCCCCCGTACCTTTCCGGTAGTGAAGCTTTTATTGGATTTTTCACCAGAGCGTTTTGAACAAGCTGTCCTACTATCTGTCACGGCTGGTAGTGGGAGTGTAGACACACAGACAGGACTCAAACATAATAAATGAGGTTTCTTTAATAAATCAAGTTCACTTGAGCTTTGTTTTTCTCAACACAAACACAAAAAACTAACTGAAAGTACATGATGAGATTTTGTCTCAAACTGTACCATTCTTTGGGCTTAGAGGCTGAGAACCCAGTATCTGTGCTTCACACGAGAGTCATTAGTCCACTCTTGCTACCTCTCTCCACGGGTGCTTTCTGTGTAGATAGTCTTACTCACGCCTGTGACACATACACACACACACACAAGGAGGGAGAAAGTGAGGCAACACAGTCAGTTCTCCTACCGGAGATCGGGGCGGGAGAGTCTCGCCGCATTTTCAAGACAAGCGAGGGAGTCTGCCTCACGTGGCCAGCTGGTGGGAAGAATATAGTTTCGGGGGAGACTTTCCTCTTCGTTGCCTTGACAGTAACACAATAGTGAATTCCTTTGTTTACTCACACGCACACAATACTTGGTAGAGAGCACGAGTCAACATCTTCCCATCCTCAATACCCAAGCTTCAAAGCTTCCATAGATAGGAGCTTGGTGACCACACACAGAATCCTAGGATCGGGGGGCTTATAAGCAAACACACACACATTCTCCACAGCCAATCACCCAACGCAGACAATAACAGCAGTAATTCAACTCATTTAAACTAAACATAAGACAGGTGGACTTGTCATCAGGTACCTAGCAACCCAGCTGATCAGATCACCAGTCACAGGTGTCTATGTGTGTATGTTGTAATGTATTTTTATTTTATTTTATATTTTATGTATATATAACTCACAGACCATATCGTTCAGAACTCAGTTGGACTGTGGTTGTTTTAAATGTGGTTTATAAATAAACCTGAATGTGAACACACACAGTGCTCCTGTCGGCTGTGCTAGATTTCGTCCTGTCCTGGAATTCTTTATTGTTGTTGCTTGATTTTCTTGAACTCTCTCTCTTTTTGCTGTCTGTGTAGGCCTGTTCTGCCTGCATTCATGTAGTTTTTTGTTGTTTCTGTTCTTGGCGTTAGTCCATCATCCTGGAAGAACAGGATGGTATTACTGTGTATTGTGTAAATTATCGGAATGACAAACACATACTTGACTTGCTTTTCAGTGTGTTGGAGAATGATGCATATTATTGAGAATTAAGGAGGATAGTTTTATTGATAATTAGATTTTCTCTTCCACAAGTCATCTATGCTGGCTGCCTCATACAAGCATATGACAGTAAAGTAGATCTTCACAAAGACAACAAGCTTATTTTCACCCAGGAATTTGCTCTGCACCTGATTCAGAAAGTTTGTTAATTAGTTAACCAGGTGAAGATGAGAAAAGGGAGTGCTGGGGAGCATATTCTGTTTTGTCCATTAATGATGTAATTAATAAATTGAATTGGCTGCCAACATTTTTTAAAGTCTTAATAACAGACATAAGTACACATGTGACACATATGGATAACATAATGTGATGTTCTATTTATGTTCTAATCATTACACACACACTAGCATTGCTTCTAATGCTACAAACAGTGTTCACAGACAGTTTGCTACCTCATTTATGTGTGGATATAACTATGCACATGTCAGGAGCAGGTTAAGTTATCAAAATATGTAAACAACTCTAAAGATAGCTGAAAGGCTCCTTGTGTGCATGAAACACAAAACAACCAATTAAACAAGAAACACTCTCTCTCCATCTCTCTAAATATATATATAAAATCCCACTGTATGTGTATGCATAATATAGAGTATGTATAATAAATTCACAGTTTAAGATCTGGTATACTGTAAGTGGCAGAAAAAGTACATACTCTGCTGCATCCCTGGGCAAGACTCCCAACAGATATACAGTGCATCCGGAAAGTATTCACAGCGCATTACTTTTTCCACATTTTGTTATGTTACAGCCTTATTCCAAA
>JBBPCY010071465.1:0-11882 GCA_037974405.1 Brachyalestes nurse
TGGATAAACTCCAATTACAAATACAATTAGTAGTTTATTTCAAATTCAATTGAATGGCCATCCCCACCAGTGTCTTTTGAAAGTATGTTTTTTTTATTTGTCCTTTCTTAATGACCTATTTGCAAATGTTTTACATTTTCAGGTGTTGCACTTATGGGGGATTGCCACCTATTTTTCAACATTTCTGCATATGGTCAGGATGTAAATCGTCATTCAAAGTGGGTTGGTGTGAAAAGCTCCATTTTACAGAAAGTTAGAATTGTTCACAGTGGTAGTGAATGGAACCAGACGTCTGGGGACTTCAATGCCCCTTCTCATGAGTGCAGGTGTCCAGCACAGTCTGGTGATTTCTCTTTTCATAAAGACCTCAAATAGGAAAAATGGGTGGGTGGAACGATCTGAGTGACTTTAACAAAGACTGAATTGAAAGAGCAAGAATACACAGTCAGAATGTCCAAAACAGCAGGTCTTGTGGGCTGTTCCCAGTATTCAGTGGTCAGTACCTACCAAAAGTACCTGGTCCCGGTAAACTGATAACAGACTGTCAATCACAGTTCAACCCTGTTACCATAACAATTTTTCAAGAAAAAGTTAGCAAAGCCAACGTTTTTCTGCCCTGCAACGTATATTTAACATATTAACTCCAGTTGAACTAGCTGTCATACTTCCTCAAATAGTTATGTATTTGAAATAATGACCTTTAAATTAAAAAGTCTTCTATCATATAGTACAAATGTTAGATGTGTTAGCATTTCTGGGCCTGTGCTCCCCTGTTGCTTCTCTTCTCTACTTGACGTACTGTATATTATTAGTTTTTGTCTTTTCTAGATTTTTATAGTATCTAACAATGTAAGCATAAATAAAATCTTGTGGTAGGCATACCGGAATCAGAGAGCATGACATTAATAAAAAGGATAATAGGAAAATGTAGAAACTGTATGATAGTTTTTATGGGAAAATACAAATCAGAAGTTTCCGGAATTTTTTTTTTACTAATTTATTACAGAGGCAAATTGAAAATAGTGAAATTCCGCCACACTTTTCAATGCATTGCAAGCAGGAAATAAATGTAAACACACTTTTTCAGAAATATTTTTCCTTCTTTCAAAATCTACCTGGAACTGGAAAAGTTCCAATTAAAGACCCACCCATATCTACCTCAACGACACTAAGAAAAACAGCCTGATTATAACTAAACGGAAAGTAAAACCAAACTACAAGAAAGCTGTAGAATGCAGGACTGCAGGATCTCAGCAGTTAATGTTGATGAAGGCTTTGCAGAAAGAGGATGATTAATTTTTTTGAGCTTCAGACCTTTTACATGCCAAGAGGTTTTCAAAATGTTGCACGGTTGAATGTTTGGAGGTGTTAGTCCAGGTAAAAGGTCGCCTACATTCTCAATTTCTCACTTTTCTGTAAGGAGGGTCTCTATTCCTGACAAAAACACATCAGGCAGTGAACCTGGTGGACCACAGCTCTCTTATTATCGCTGATTTTAGATCATACAGGCCTTGCTAGTTAGATAATGAGCTGAATAAGTAGATATGAAATCTGTACAGCCTTGTGATCCGCGCACATGGGGCTCATAAGAGCTCCTCCATCTGTCCTCTGGTGTCAAACTACGTTTTCTTAAGAACATGTAATGGGTACCTCAGATACTGCAACCCCTCACCACAACTACATCAAGTCATCCAGTCAGTTTATTTATTAAGCAACAGAAGTTGACCCAAAGTGCTGTTCGAAGTAGAAAGTAAAAAGTAAAGTGGTTTTAAAAACACGCCTCCAAACAGTTACCCACAATCAAAAGCAACAGTCTTTAAACAAGATTTAAATATGTTTAAGAAAAATGACATTTAACATCTGAATTCTACGAGCAGTGTAAATCAACAGAGGTCGAACAGTCAGGAACCCAAATTCCAGTAAGTTCTAGTGTTGAAAAGCTTATTAACTGGGGAGAGAATTGGACAGAACTATAACTGGATTTTTTTTTCTTCTGTCAAAGCCAAAGCAGGCCTGTTCTTTTTCAAGAATGTTTTTTCACTGGAAACGGTTCAAAAATTCTATTACGGGCAGATAAAAAAAAAAAAAACAGTATTTCTTTATTCTTGAAAAAGTCCATCTGCTCTCCATTATTTCATCCCCTTGTTATCTCAACACAGACATGAAACTTAAAACGAAACCCATCTAATCCATGTACATTTCTGTCCTGCTCTTTTAATTCCCACAGACGTGGTCTTTTCAGAATAAGAAATGCTTCAAAACAAGATGATTAAGTAAACATTTGAAATATTTTGCCAAAAATGTTGCCATCAGAATCGGAAAACGATTGATCCTGAAGTTGCTTAATTTGGATGTCTACCCAGGTTTTCCCAACGACAAGAGCAAGAATATAATTGGTATTATGTTCCCAAAGATCATGGAGTTCATCATCAACAAGGGAACCTCGAGACACCAAAACTTTAACCAGTTTTCTATAACCACATACCTGTAAGTAAACATGCAGACTATAGGCAGACCACATACCACAGTCACCACCAGAACACTTAGCACAGTCCAGAAGGCTCTTCTCTTGGCCGGGTTGGGGTTTGTTGACATTTGGCCAAAGCTTCCAGAGCTGCTTGCGTACAGGGCTCGGAGTACGGCGATGTCGCAGAAGATGGTAACAGGATAAGCTATGTAAAGCGAGAGCAGGCAGACTGGGTTCTGTATGTTTAGGTCCAAGCAAAAGATTGTGATCCCAATACCCAGACCATATGCCCAAATGGCCGCGCAGTACAAGGCTGCCCAATCCCTCACGGCCTTGTTAGTCATGTAGAGGATCGGATGAACCACAGCAAAGTGGCAGTCCACAGAGATAACTGCTAGGAAGACGGGGCCTGCTGTTAGAGAAGCGCCATACAGTGCTTTCATGAGACTTTGCTTCACGACGGCGACACGAAACTCATTGTTGAGAGTGAGCAGCAGAACTGAGACGCTGTGGAGGATGTTGTTGAGGCTTAAATTGAGGAAGAAGGTTGCGCTAAAGGTGGAGACTTGTCTTGCAGTCAACTGTCTCTGCCCGAGCTCCCAGGTCATAACCATGGTCAGGAAAAAACCTGAGAGAGCCAGCAACGTTTTTACAGTGGCTACAGCTACTGTGTGGTGTCCCATACAAGCTGTGAAAACATCATCTGAGAGCAGAGTTGCATTTTCATCTAGAGACATTGTACTGTTGCTGTTGCAGATGTCCAGTAAAAGCTGTGTTGTTCTGCTTCATTGGAGGCCAGTCTTCCAGTGGCGGTTGTCAGAAATGATCCTCTGCTTTAATACGACTTGTGACGTCAGCATAACTGAAAACAAATGGTGCATCAGGCTGTGTGTCCTGCCCAGTTGATGGTGAAACCACTGGTGTAAAATACTACTGCTGTTCTTGGAGTAGACCACACTGACCTTGCATTGTCATTCAATTCCAGTTTTGATTCTTACAGTGCTCTTCATTTTATTTCCCCATTATTTTATGAAAGGAGTGCCCATGGACTTTGGTTCTGTCCTTCAGGGACTTCTGTACATTAGATTCAGATGCGTTGGGTCAGGTTTAGGATTGAGCATCCCTCTTCTGGAGGGATGAATTGTTTTGGAAACCAGAGTTTCTTTTAAAAAGAGATTTTATAAAAACCAAAAAGTTGTGATGATATTGGGGAAACTAGTGTGAGCTAAATCACATTTCCTACATAACTACAATATATGACGAGGTCAAGCTTTGATTAGACAAAATGTGGTCCCCACTTTACCAGCACAATACAGAAATAGTAAAGGTGTCGCAAAGTCACACACTGTGGGCAGCATCATCACTAATGGGTACTCGAGGCACTGAAACCTCTCGGAGTCTGTTGGTTCCACAAACCTGTATGTGAAGAATAATACCTGGGGCAAATAGTAGACAACCCTCACCACCAGGATGCTCAGGATGATATGGAAAGCCCTTCTCTTGGTGGGGCTGAGTGCCTGGTTGCTGCTTCCAGGTCTGGTGGAGTACAGAGCCCTCAGTGTGGAGACGCTGAAGAACATGACAGCAGGAAGACTGACATAGAACGACAGCATGCAGACTGGGTGGAAATAGTTGAGGTCATAAATGACAGTTACCCCCCACATGACCAAGGCATACACCCAGACCGGCGCGGTGTACAGCAGTCCCCGATGGCGAACGTTCTTGGCAGCCATGTAGGCCACTGGGTAAATGACTGCCAAGTAACAGTCCACACAGATGGCCACTAGGAACAAGGGCACCGCAGTAAAGTCTGGACTATAGAGGGCATCAACAAAGTGACCACTGACCTTACAGATGTTCATCTCTTGAAGCCAAAGCAACAGTAGACCGAAACAGTGGAAGACACTGATGAAGTTGATGTGTAGCAGGAAGACTTCAGATAGTGACGAGGAGAAGTAGATGCTCCGGTTGTTTCTTTTCCTATAGCTTCTCTTCAGAAGCGCCACAATAACAATAATGTTAGCGGGGAAACTATACATAATAAATATAAAATCTGAGAAAAGCTTAACCACAATGTAAGTCCTGCTACAGAAGGCAAAAGCTGTAGTCCAGTTTCGGTCTCGGGGCAGGGTCAGGTTGGCTGCTCCTGCGTTCATGTTTTATCGCTGGGTCAGTGAGGTCAACCACTCTCCTTTCAACTTCTTCTGGTTTGGGACCAGAAGAAATGGATGGCAAAGTTGGACCAGGGGTTCTAGACAGCAACCTGTCTGTTAACAGGGACGTGACTCTTTATCCCGAGAGCCAAAGATGGTATGAGGTTATGGACAAAACCGTCAGAATCAAATTTATGACCAAGCCCCAGCTTTTCTTATTAACTGACTGCTTTTACAAGATCATGGCTTCTGGTGTAGACGTTCGACGTTTTACATGAATTTCATATCCAAATAAGTTATGGGGTCGTTATATATTGAAAATATAGGAGCAGTCTCATTTGAAAGCCAATCCCAGGAGGTAACCTGATCCACTAAATGTGAACTAAGCTACTTATCAGACAACATGACAGAAACCTTATTAGTGAACGTAAATCAATTACTCATATAGGAGAAAGCTGTATGACAGCATATTTACATACAGTGCCACTGGTGAACCACAACAAACTGGCAATCCACACAAATTACTGAGAAGAACACAGCCTGCTGTTGTGATTCTACAGGACTTCACTTACTAACAACAACAAGAAGTCAGACTGACATTAAGAGCATGGATGCATTCTGGGGATGTTTGCTGAATGAGGATTAGGTCCCAGATCACAGATCCTCTGCAAGCAATAGAAACAGTAACTGAGAGAAGAGTTCTGTTCCTGATGAGGTAATGGGAAGTCTCTTTGCTGTTGCCACTAAGATGTCCAGGAAATGTCATGTCGATCTGCTTTGAGGCCGGTTTTCAAGTGCTTCTCTTACTCTTAACTGCTAATGTGCAAGCGTCTGATTCAGGTTAGTGTATGTTACATCTTACGATTACTTTTTTTGCCAAACTTGCTCAAGTTGAGGATTAGTACATGACCAGTCTCAGCTAACATTCATAAATACATGTTGACAAGAACGACAGAGCAAGGTCAACCCAGTTTACCAACACTATACAGGAATATTAGAGGTGTTGGAAACTTGCATAGTGTGGACAGCATGAGCACCACGGGTGCCTCAAGACACGAAAACGTCTTCCAATCTGTTGGTGCTATAAATCTGTATGTGTAGAACAAAACTTGGGGCAGGTAGTTGACCACCATCTCCAGCAGGATGCTCAGGATGATATGGAAAGCCCTTCTCTTGGTGGGGCTAAGTGCTTGGTTGCTGCTTCCAGGTCTGGTGGAGTACAAAGCCCTCAGTGTTGAGATGCTGAAGAACATGACAGCTGGAAGACTGACATAGAACGACAGCATGCAGATGGGATGGAAATGTGGGAGACTGTAAATGATAGTTATCCCCCACAAGACCAAGCCATAGACCCAGACCGGCGTATTGTACAGCAGTCCCAGATGACGGATTTTTTTGATAGTCATATATGCCACTGGGAAAACGACTGCCAAGTAACAGTCCACACAGATGGCCACTAGGAACAAGGGCACCACAGTAAAGCCTAGACTGTAGAAAACATAAAGGAAGCAGCGACTGAGCTGAAAGACATTCAGCTCTTCGAGAAGATACACCAGGATATAAACACAGTACCCGGTGTTGATGAAGCTGATGTGAAGGAGGAAGGCTTCAGACAGTGAAGAGGTGGAGGAGACACAGCAGTCCTTGCTTCTCTTGTATTTTCTCTTCAGAAGCTCCACAACGACAATGATGTTAGCAGGAAAACTATAGATAACAAAAATCAGTTCCACAATGAACCCAATTGCAAAGTAACGCCCGTTGCACCAACTGTCTGCAGTCCAGTTTTGGTCTTGGGGAATTGTCCAGTTGGCTGAATCAGCATCCATCTTTTGTCCCTCGGTTCACTGGTGCTCTTTCAACTGCACAAATGTGAGTGACCAGACAAACTGAAGGGCATGAATTGCACAGTGGTTTCATTCGGTGTCACAACCAGGCTACAGCCCACCTCTTTCCTCCAGGTAGCCAGGCGATGAACATTCATCACACCAGCAACCTCATTATCACTGCAACTCAGTCTTGGTCATTAGTCAAATGCTTGGCCAGACCATTGTGACGTGCAGTGGAGGAATTTCAGGTTCTATATGGATTTTACATCCAAATAAGTTAGCGACAGCTCATTATGGTATCTACGCAAAACAATCTAATTTGAAATCCAGTCCTGTCCTCAATTAATGTGCAGCAGAAAGTTACCACTCATCATCAAAATGTCAGGAAAATCAGTGATATATAACAATAGGAAGCTTTATGATGGTATATTTACATGCAGTCCCTGTTCTAGGGCTATTATACTGACATTTTGAACAAAGCACTGTTCTCATTGTGGTTACAGGTCACGACTAAAACGAACACATCAATCTTATAAGAGAATTAATGCCATGCAAATGGCTACAAAACTATCTTGACCCCAGGGGGACGATGTGGCAGTTGTTATGTAAAGGTATTTGGTCAGAGACTTGAGTTCCACAGTATTTCCAGAGGTCCAAAAGTTTCAAGAAAAGCAATAAAAACCTGGAAGACACGTTGCACATTTTTAAGTAAAGAAAATTGATTATTCTGCTACTATAATTTACATTTGCGGCATTATCCTGAGTGACGTACATGGGAGCTTTGCAGGCTACAAAGAAAACGTCCCTCTCACAAGTAACCCAGACTTACATTAAGAGCAGCTGGAAGAGTAAGATTCTACTAGAGCTGACGTTAGTACTCCACCAGGGACCTGTGAGATCAAACAGAGAGATGACAGAACCTTTTTTTTTTATTAGTTAGTCATAATGTTTGTGTTAGTTATGGGCATGAACCCGTTACCCGGACTTCAGTCGATGTTTGAGGACAGTGAGGGACTCAGGTCTACTGGTGAGGGGGGTTTGTCCCACCACTTTGGTGCCAAAACTGACAAGAGTCTTGGTGCAAGTTTTCAGCTTTTGAGAAGGGGCGAGTCAAGGTGGGCTGTGCTTGATGCTCTAAGATGGGGATGGCAAATCTTTTCCATGCACAGAAGAGTTTTGTGCTTTTCACACTGTGCTGTGGTGTGTTCACATATGGAACTTTACATCGTCTGTTTGAAGACTGAAACCAAGTGGAATGAGGTAAGGCTCTTGCTTGTTTGGAGTGAGAACCTGCAGCCACGCAACCCTGTGTTGACACTCCTGCTCTAAGAGGGCGAGTCCTTGATGTATGGTATGTTCGGACTAGGGGTGGGAATCGAAACCTGGTTCCGATTTAGAATTTTGGGAAGCACCAGTATCATTTACCTCCGGCGTTGTCGGTTCCTCTAATGATTCTTTCGGACTTTTTACTGCGTTTCGAGCGGAGAAAGCAGCCTTCGGTGTGGTTGCATTTTACAAAAAAAACCCCAGCCAGTTGCGTTTGTAACTAGTGTAGTGCCGTTTAACTTGCAAGAGAATGAGAGAATTGCGGGAAGCAGGGTCTGTTCTTTACTCCCTCAGAACGGGAGCATTTGTTTACATTACAGAGGCGAGAATCACTCACAAACAGAGCGTAAGACTCCAAACACTCCCTGAAAGACTACATCTCCCAGCCTCCCTATACGCTCAATTACCCAGAATGCAAAGTTTCTTAAGGCAACAGGCTCATCCTGTAACGCTGTTTAGGAATCGATAAGGGAATCAATAAGGAATCGGATCGATAAGAAGAATCGGTAATGGCATCGACATCAATAATTTCTTATCGATTCCTCTCCCTAGTCCCATGTCCTCCTAAACTCATTAGCTCATCACAGCTAACCTGCTCTTCATTAGTGACCTTGGTTGAGTCATGTCCGTGTCTTTGTCCTGTTAAATGAAGAACCAAAAGCAGCTTTTCAGCAGCGAGTGATGTAGGGAAGGCAGGTGAGATACTAATAATAATGGAAGAGTGTTATGGTGTTGTGCGGTGGTGGTCTGGTGGCCCTTGTAATCTGAAGGTTGTGGATTTGAATCCCAGGACTGCCAATGGAACCATTGAGGTACCCTTGAGCAAGCGGCAGTCCCCACACACTGCTCCCTGGATGCTGCATTGCTGGCTGCCCACAGGCAGAGAAAGAATTTGACATCATTCACACTGTGTGCTGTGATGCAGTGTGTTCACCTGAGACAAATAGACACTTTTGTTTACATTGTCCTACTATAGTTTTGTCTTTAGTGGCGTATTGCTTTATTCTGTCGCTCTCCATGTAGAGTCGTTTTTCACAAGTGGCACAAATACGTGTTTTTTGTTTTTTTTGTGACACAGTGATGTGGGGCTACAGGATATACTATACTGATCTGTCTAGATGTAATGCTGTGTTTATCAGATCATCATAATACATGATTAAAAGGAAACAAATGAAGAAATGACAAATGTTTAGCGAAGTGGCCCATTTTAGTCATGCCAAATCTTTCTCTGCATTTAACCCATTCACCAAGTGAAGCAACAGGCAGCCAGCCAGTGACGCCAGCCCCCAGGGAGCAGTGTGTGTGCAGGGTGCAAACTAGGGTGGAACTAGTGGTGAATTGAAGTTTGCATAGCCCATATATATGCATATGCTAGGGAAATCTGTTAAAATGAAATGAACCTGATCCATTTGGCCATGTCATGTAAATATTGTACAGGACTATAAAAGGCATCACCGGCCCCCACACCAACCCACCCCACCCCGTCGGCTCCCCCGGCGACCATGGTAAAGTTCGCACACTGTGTGTGTGGACGGTACTTTGTTCAAGGGAACCTCAGTGGAGCCACTGGCGGTCCTGGGATTGGAACCCACGATCTGCCAATCACAAGAACAACCCCAAGACGACTAGACCACCAGCTGCCTGATGATGTTTCAGCACCAGATTACTTTAAAACACCATTTCACATTAATGTCTGATTTATTATGACATACAGTGGATGTTTGTAACATGCCTAAGACTGTGGCATCAGAGAGTGGGATTAGGGGCCCACAGAGGTCTTAATCTAGTAGCTATTATTCTGGAACAATCAATTCATTTGATGTATCTATATTTTTGAGGTCATTATTTTAAATATTATTTTGAATAATGTCATTTTTTGTCTCACTGTTTCAGTGTAATAAAATGCAATTTCAGAGTATTATGTCAAAATGTCGACATACTGCTCCCATTAACAGAGAACAGAGCCTTTCCTTTTTCAGCTGGCCGTGTTGAGGTAGGGATGATATTAACATACATACGCATGGCAGAAAGACAATCAGGAGCTGTTTATTATAAACTGTATTAATAAACTGAGCTCTACAGTCTTCAGTCCAGTTTGGAGTATTACCGAAAGCAGCTGGTCCACATTAATCATGCTTTAAAGACCCAGAATCCATGAATCACACAGAGGTCAGGGGTGGTGACTGCACTGGTGGGTTTATTGAGTAGATGTTTGTTAAAACAGCACAGCTTCTTCTCCAGTCACTCCGCTTTAAACTTACACCAGTATAAAATGTTAAGTGATGCCTACAAGATAAACAAAAGCCGAAGTGCCCAAGTGGGGTCTTAAGTGACTTAACATAAAATCTGACGCCTGACAGCTATAATATAGAAAGAAGAGGCGTATGGACAGTGTGTGAGGGACAGAGTGAGATATCTGATGTATACATGTATATATTGAATGTGTTGTTGTATGTCTAGTAAGTGTTTGAAGCTCTCAGTCTGTGTCCTCCTCGTGGTCCACTACAGTAAGTTTGGCCGAGCACAGCGCCTCCCCGTGGATGTTGGTGGCTCTGCAGGAGTACGTGCCGCTCTGCTCCAGGGACACACTCTCCAGGGTCAGGACACAGGTCCCGTCCTCCTCATACTCCACCTGAACCCGGCCCTCCTTCTCCTCCAGCACCTCTCCATCCTTCAGCCACACCACCTCAGGGTCCGGATAACCTGAGAGAGAGAGAGAGGGAGAGAGCTGGGGTGAGTCCACCTCACATTCACATCATTCTGAGCCAGACACAGTTCAGTATCTCAGCAGAATATCTCCATAATGAGCAAAAATCCAGTGCAATTTGTGTTGTGCAATTTGTTTACAATTTGTGTACTAGTATTACTATTCCTTTGTTATTTAACTCTTATTTTATTCCTGTCTTTAACTGTATGCCTCACACAAGTCGACTGCACCTTAAATTCCGTTGTTCCTTGAAAAAGTGACAATGACAACAAAGATTATCTTATATTATCTTATAAGGTTCCATGCTGAAGTTTTTTTCCTCTGTTAATCTTTCAAACTGCAGGCTTATTAAGATAAGATTAGATCATAAATGATTCTGTAACTACTCTAAATGATCCGCTATAGATAAATTAATATCTACTATAAATGATTCAGAAACAAAAGATCAGTGATCCTGAAGGAAATTACTCAGACACACAGAGACACAAAATATAAGAAAATGCTGTCATCAGTAAGAGAGGTGGATATAAATACTATAAATAAATAAATTACTGTTGAACAGTTTACTATTAACACACATAGTGTTTTGGAGTTGTTCTCTGTGCTGAGTCTGTTATTGCACATAAAAGCGACATTAGTGATATTGAACATGACAATAATGATTCAGTATCTGCTATTAATGATTTAGTATCTTCTATAAAAGATTCAGTATTATAAATTATTCTGTAACTTCTATAAATGATTCAGTTAGTATAACAAGGCAAGAGAGATTTAAATTTTACAGTTAAAAAAGGTCAAATTAAAATTAAAAGTTTAATTACAACTAGGGCTCACGTAATTAAAAAATATAATCCAATTAATTACAAGCTCTCTGATTAATTAATCTAAATGAATCAAATTGATACATTTTTGCTGTAAAAGTAAAATTCAAATGAATTTTGGCATGTGAGTGAATGAATAATCAATATTACAGAGTTTCAACGTCTCTTTTATTTAAAAACAGTTTTTACACAGTTCATGTGCAGTAATGGTCACAGCAATTAAAACTATGACCTGATGTGCTGAGGGAAAAATGCTTCAGCAAGAACAATAAAAGAACAAAGTCTGAAGTTTAACAACGCAGAGTCTTTATCGATTCATGCTATCCTGTAGATACAGCTGCCAGTGTCCCAAGATAGCACAGATTTATGGGCGTGGCACTGAATCCCAACACTGTGGAGTTTAGTTAATACACATGATTAACTAATCATATATGGGGGCAACTGGGGGCCTAGTGGTTTGGGAGTTGCCCCTGCAATCAGAAAGTCGTGGGTTCGAATCCCAGGACTGCTAGTGACACTAATGAGGTACCCTTGAGTAAGATACCGTCCCCACACACACTGCGGGGATGGTACCTTACTCAG
>JBBPCY010071466.1:0-11882 GCA_037974405.1 Brachyalestes nurse
AAAACTATGATTTGATTTTTGTAGCTTGTTTTCCCTATATGGACTGAATGGTTGGTGGTATGAATGTACAATCTGAAACAATATTTACAGACGTTCAGTTTTTTACTTCCAGAAAATGATCATACCGGTCCTTTAATATATCAAAGCAGTATAGCAGTAAGTATGTAGCAGTAAATTAGCAATATTTCATCCTGTGTTTTGTCTGTTTCCATGCGTAGTGACGCAGTAGGTTGACTAACAGGTGAAGGATGACAACCGCTGTCCTACTTTGGAGCGTATTTCTGCTGCCTCCTCTGAGCTGGTCGGATCTCTGCCTGCTGTTTTTGATGTTCGGCAGCGAATTCTACTCCATACCGAGGGGATCTTCTTCATTTGTTCTCAGAATATGCTCTCAGAACCCCTGCAAACTCCCCAAACCTCTTCACAGGGACACTTAAGAGCATTTGGCCGCTCTGTTTTGGTCCTGAAAGAGGCGGAGGAGGGGTTTAGGGGGTGTAGAGATATAGTGTGTCTTTCTGAAAGAGGATGATAATGACTGTTGGGCCTGGCCTAGCAGGAGGCTAAGTCTAAAGCCACAGTTTGAACCTCTTTTTGGCCTTTTTTTCTCTCCTCGTGTTTTGCAGTTGCCTGACAGGTGAAATACTGTGGGAACTCAGGGAGTTTTTTCTTTTTTTAAAGCTCTTTGAGCATAGAGATGCATATTGAGAGCTCAATAGCTCGGTAGGAAGCGGCTCTCATGAGTTTTTTCCCCTGAAAAGCAGGGCGGAACGAGAGCCGCTGGACTTAAATGTGTGTTCCATTTCTGCTTCATATTAAAAGGCAACTCCTCTCTTTTGTTTTTCCCCCCGAAGCGTGTTGTTCCCTGGAAGAAAAACAGTCGTATTTCATGTTTACACCATTTTACAGCCTCTCTTTATCCCTCTGAGTTAAACAGGCTGTTTGTGTCACCATGCCTTGAAGAATGGGGGAATGTAAATGAGTTCTGTTCTGATTGGTCATCTCATTCAGGGAGCAGTACATTAAAGGGCCCATATGATCACTTTTCAGCAATTAAAAAGGCTTAACGTCTTTAAATATTGTTCATATCGGAAATGAAACTGCACAAGTAGCTCCCTCTTGTTTTGTGTGATGTCACAAAAACGAATACATTCTCATATTTTAGGATACCCTGCCCAATCAGTATAGAAGTTGGGACTGCTTTCTAAATGAGGAGAAAAAATAGCCTAGCAGAACAAAGCCCATTTGCACATCGCAGTCCCAAAGACATGTTAACGAAATCTGCCAGTTTTTAGGGTATTTTTGATCGAGGGGTCGGTGAACAATACTGAAAAGTGTACTGAAAGAATTTGAGCTGTTCTGGGTTCATCAGCCGACCTGAATAACATTACCCGCAGGGTAAAAAAAATAAGGAGAAAAGTGTAGGAGGTTTAATGTTAAAAGTAAGGTTTTAAATGTTTTCAGGGGAGCCGAAACATCCTCCGCTTGCTTTATTCATTACTTTCTGGGCGGCGAGGCCAAGCCAGCGTGGCTCTTCTGTCCGTGTTCATTACGCCCAAATTAGACCCCAGTGGGACAGAAAACAGTGGTGTAAATTGTGAGCCGTAGACCGCGTCTCGGCAGCCGGCTGGGATCCGCCATAATTGTCCAGGCTCTGCCAGAACCTCGGGCGATGATGTCTCAGCGTGCTCTCGTGGGGGCGGGTGGGCATTGTTGGGCACGGAGGAGGCAGAAAAGATCCATCCGTGCTTTTCTGAGGATGTGTGTAATGGGGCGGGTCAGCTGGGGTCCTGAGAACCTGCACAGCCTTGGTTCCCCCTGAGTTCCTCCATTTAGCTCAGCCTGTTTTAGCTGCTGCTGCAGCGAACGTGGACGGGACGGGCGGTGGGGTCAGAACCGGCCCTGAAAACGTAAAGAGAGGGGGGATTGTTTAGGGTGGCCGCATGGCAGGCAGGATTGTTCATCTCCCTCTTTGGAGGAGGGAAGGACAGGAGCGTTCACACGGCACTCACCGGAGTCCTGCTGGGCTTCTGCAGAAAGGAGCTTTAGCAGCCGGTAAATGAGTCCCAGCCGCCGGGGGGCTCTGTCTTTTTCACAGAAAGAAAGTGGGGTTGGATTTGATCAATTCCGATTCCGATTAAGTTTCTTATCGATTCCGCTTCGTTAAAAAAAGAGAGAGAGAAGAAAGAAAAATGTTTAGACAACAAAAAATATCTCCCAGGAGCAATGGAAGTGAAAAAAACATAAAATAAATATTAACTTAGTAACATAATTAATCAGAATCAGAAAACTTTATTGGTCCCGGAGGAAATGATGCAATGACTACAAAGACAAACAGAGACACAGAGACAAGAACCATGTAATATAAAGTGTAAAAAAGATCTAAATTAAAAAAAATCTGTAGAAAAGAAAAGAATAACCCATGCTATATATAGAAATGGAATTGAATTGGGTTGTGATGTAAATCTGCCTGATGTTTGGGTTCTGTCAGAGAACAGCGTTACGCTGTTTGTTTATGAGTTAAAGGGCTGGGAAGGGTCTGCTATGCTGAGTGTTTTTTGTGGTCTGTCCGAGTGAAGTCGCAACAAAGTGTGTCTTTGTGTGTCCGGCCGTGGAAACGAGTGACCCCTTCACTGCTCAACAATGTGCGGCCTTTCTGTCGGGCGAGAGCGGAAATGTGTGATAGTGTGTGTGTATGAGGCTAAGTTCGGGCCCACAGCTGGAGCTGCACTGGAGTGAAGGAGGGCTGATGGTCAGAGGGGTAAATCCCTGACCTTTAGGACACAGTGGTCTTGAATTTCTCATTTCTGTACAAGTAACAATAAATTATTACAATAAATAAAATATTTCTGAACATAAAAGCAAGCGGAAAAAACATGTGGTTTGAGAAGTCCAGTCGTGTGCGCGTGTGTGCGTGCGTGCGTGCGTGCGTGTGTGTGAGCTGTTTTGAATCGACTTTTTTTATATTTTTAATGTCTTGAGGAAAAGTTCTCCAGGCTTCCTAAAGGATTTTCTAAGGCTCTGTTTTTCAGTGCAGTCCCTGACCAGTTTCAGAGGAATGTTTTTTGTTTGTTAAGACACACAGTGACCTACTTATGAATCATTCAAGCAGAACAAAGCACATCTAACTTAAAGCCTGAGCCAGTGAAGAAACAGGTGCGAAGATTCCAGATAAAACATTTGTTCTCATTTCTTTCATTTAAACTATTCAATATGCTAAAGTTTGACATGCAATAGTATTTTAGCACCAACAAGTTGATTCAGAAAAAAGTATATATGTCTCAAGCCTTTTGTACTGTACTTTAGCAAAAAATTAAATGTCAACAGTATCCCATTGTCCCCAAATGTGATCTATCAGCCGAGATGTGTTTGAAGTCCAAATTTAGCTTCTTTAGTTCAGAACATGAGAGGAACAAGGCTAACATCGCTAACACTATAAGTCAATAGTCACCTGAATCTTTTCCTCAAACCACATCCAGCTCTTCATTAAGGTGGATCAGACTTGTGGACTTGGTTTAGGACACAGCATAACCTACCGTGAGCTGCAAAAATGAGCTGAACTTCTTCACTAAGGTGGATGGCTAAACTGCTGGACTATAGTGGGGAAGGACTATGGCTGAGAGAAAGTTCTGTTGGCGAACGTTCACTAGCTAGCAGCCACAAGGGTAACGTTTAAGCTTTGAGGATATGGACGACTGGCCAGGGAGTGCGGTTGTCACTGAGGCCGAGCGGACATTTAGCTCTAGGGTTATGAGACACGACTCAGTTGAAGTGAGACGAAGCAGCAAAAGAGAGCGAGAGAATTCCAGATCGCCATTCCTGGGTTAATTTTCCACCAGTCAGCCCTTTTTAATGAGCTTTCCAACCCCAGCCTGCACTTATGTGGGCTTGGACCAGTCAGTTGGGGTTGAGGGGGGAGGGGGTCTTCAAACCCCATCATTAACCTCCTAAAGTCATGACCCCCTCCGTAGACTTACAGAAGCTGTTGTCTCTGGGATCTGAACCTTGTCAGAGAAGAAGCTGTGCTGAGGAAAGAGGAGGATCAGGGGTGGAGATGAAGGGTGAATGGGGGGGCGTGTAGCGATGGAATGCTTTCTCCACCAATACCACAGCTGAGGCTGACGAGGAGAAAAGAACGTGAGGAACTGAGGGTGAAACAAAGTAGGAGGCCTTTTGCTGTTAGCTAAGGTTGAGAATGGAGATGTTTTTATACTTACACTTATACTTTTGACCTGGTATCACAGAACTGGCCTTAAGACAAGCAGACAGGCCTAAAGACCAGCAGACTGGCCTAGCTAAAGAAAAACAGACTGTTCTAGCTAAAGACAGACAGCTAAATACCAGAATGGACCAGCTGAAGACTGCCACACACAGGCAGACAGACACATAGGCAGGCAGACAGAGACACACACACACACACACACATACACACACACGCATGCACATACACAGACACAGACACAAAGCTGTCTATTTAAGGCCAGTTCCATTGACTTGAGTAATGCCTACAGACTAACCTTGACCTTTATGACCTCTTTTACACTTTCTGGAGTTTTCGGAGAGAAAAAATCCTCATGGAGAGCAGACTAATGTCTCCCTCCCCATACATCACACACACACACAAACGCACACACACACAAATGACCCCCTGCCATGTCCAGGAAGTTCTGACTGACCCCTCTCTCTCTTTGCTCTGATTATAGAGGAGCTCATTGTGCTGGACTTTGTTTGGACAATTTCTGCACCACCACAGCTGCAGAGTGTGAAAGAGCCACACGTGTGGACTTTACACACTGTTGCCGTGTGTGTGTGTGTGTGTGTGTGTGTGTTGAGGAAACAATAGAGGGGTCATTCTTTATCTAACAGAATGAGGTCCAGCTCTGTCAGGACGCGTCTGCTGTGCGGGGTCCGCACACTGTTGAAGGGTTGTGTGTGTGGTCAGTCTGTGTCGCCCCCCGACCCCCCGAGGGCATTGTGGGTAATGTGCTGAGTGGGCAATCCCCCATAATCCCTCAGATCAGAAAGGGGCCTCAGTGTCAGAGTGACTGTTAGAGCCCGGAACACTGTACACACCCGTATACACACATACATAAAATAATTCTATCGGGTCTCAAAATTGACCAAATTACAGTTATTTTGATACATGTTGTAATATTTTATATATGCTGTGGTTTTAGAGCAGCAGTTTCAGGCCAGTTGTGTCTCTTTGATGTTGTATAATAGAGATGTTAATTTTCTTAATATCTAGTGACACAACATTCACCTTGGTGCTGGTGTGACTCTTCTGACTTTGACTTGTGACTCAGTCAACAGGTAAATCATGTGCGTTGTATGACAGCATGAGTTGTGATTGCTATGGTTCCAGTGCCATAGTAGTGAAGAATGAATCAGGGAGGAGATAAATACTCAATAAAGACGGTTTGTAAAGGCGTCTAACCGAAACAGCAGCTCAGCAGGGTAATTTGATGTGTCAGGTGGTTCAATAGTTAGGTAAAAGATTTGCTTTATGGTGTCAAACAGCGAGTGTGTATTTCTTAGTTGTGTATGTTGGGCTCTTGCACGTCCTGCACAGTGCTTGCTTCGTCCATCAGTTGGTGCATCAGCGGTTGGGACGGAGCCCGAGTTTAGAGTGATTTCGTTATTGATGGACTGTTAGTATAAATATGAAACTCTGAGTGTAAAGACGACAGTGTATCGACTGTAATCCTAAATCTCCATTAACCTGCAGTGTTGTTCAGTGGTAAGAAGTGTTAGAATGTTCAGTGCTGGATGTTCCAGATCACACCGGTGTAACGCAACACTTTAACAGAGAAAGTGTTAGAGTTAAAGAGGAGGTCCGAATCTGCAGAAGGCCCTCAAAACAAGACTATTTCTGGTCCTTTTTAGGGCTGTTGTGTGTGATTTGTGTTTCTGACCATGTCAAACATTTAGCTAAAAGCAAAAACACCACCAGAGATAAATTTGTTGCTTGAGAGCGAGGACTTTAGTCTTCCAGAACAAGTAAAATCAGGGCACCACTCTGTCTCAAACCCAGACGCAATTTTCTTCCTGGATAAATCAGGACTGGGGTTATGTCAGAAGAACCTTTTCCAAACTGGACCAGCAGAACTGTATCAATATGTGAGCTGGAGGTTCATCCTCACAGTGACATGTTTTTGGATGTGAGAACAAAGAGAAGGGAGTACGGGGTGGGACAGTAACTGGAAAAGGGAGGTTAGATGATTAAATTTTGATGATGCTCTGAAGAAATAATGGCCTTCTGATCGTTGGAAAGATTGGAAAGGAGATATTTTCATCACATTACATTCTTCAGACATTACAACACCTCCTCAATACAAACTCCCACTAGCCAGAACATTACAACTGCCGGTCTAATATTGTTGGTCCCCCTCGCGTCCCCAGAACAGCTCTGACCGTCGAAGTCTGGACTCCACAAGAACCCCTGAAGGTCTGTGACTCTGCACCAGCAGATCCTTTAAGTCCTGTAAGCTGTGAGGTTTGGCCTCCATGGATCAGACTAGTTTGTCTCACAGAAGCACAAACAGATCGAGATCTGGGGAATCTGGAGGAACCTTCAGCTCATTGTGATGTTCCTCAAACGGTTCCTGAACAGTGTTTGCAGTGTGGTGGCCATTATCCTGCTGAAAGAGGAAACTGCCATTAGGAAACACCGTCTCCATGAAGTGTTTTAGTGTTAAAGGAACATCCACATGAATGCAGGACCCGAAGTCCTCCAGCAGAACATCACCCACGGCATGTAAAGGTTTTGAGCCGTGTCTCATTTCTTTATATTATGCTTTGAATCAACTTGTTGGAGCAAAACTACTATTTTCTCCCTGTCCAACTCCTTTGTATTCTGTGTGTGTATGTGTGTGCGTGTGTGTTGGTGTAATGCCAGTGAAACTGGAGTGTTTGGTGGTCAGTGCAGAGGTTATTTGAGCCGTTTTGTCTGAGCCTTAGTGGTTCCAAGCCTAAACCGACCCAACCTGTAAAATAATCCCCCCAGAGATGCCTCAACAGGGTGTATTGATCACCACACGTATACACACTCTGCAGGTAGACGCAGGCCTTTAAATCCATTGTGAGGGAAGGTATCAGCTACAAATCACATAAACAGCTGAGGAGCAGACAGACTGACTGACTGCAGAACCAGAACAGCTTAAACTGACTCACTGCTTTAAAACCACTGCAGATGGACAAACATCTCACAACCCTCAGACAACAACCAGGACCATTACTCGCTCGCTCTCTCTCTCTCTCCCGCTCTCTTTTTATTTACTCTCTCTCTCTCTCTCTCTCTCTTTATCTCCCTTTGTCTCTCTCTGTCTCTCCAGCTCTCTCTGTTTTTATCTCTTTCTCTCTCTCTCCAGCCTCTGTCTCTCTTTCTCGCTCTATCTTCACATTCTCTGTCTTTCTCTCCCTTTCTGTGTCTGTCTCGCTTCCTCTTTCTCTTCTCTCTTTCTTCATACTCTCACTACCTCTACTCTGCTGTGAGGATTTGATTGCAAAGGAGCATTGTTGAGGTCATGTACTAATGTTACAATATTGTTGTAGGAACAACATTGTTGAGAGTAGTAATGTTGGATGATTAGTTCTGGGTGGAGCTCCGTCAATCCAGAGACTCCATAGCCAACACTGGGGAGGGGGTTATGCCCCACTAGCCCTCAGACATGGTGACCTTAGGGTCAGCCTGTTTTTTTTGGTTGGTGTGTTTCTGTGGTGTGTGTTGGCAGTGGAGCTCCCAAGAGCAGCTGACAGTCTGTCCGTATACTTGTGGACATGTTAGGTGATGAAGTCTCCCAGAAGCTTCTGTTCTGAAAGCGCCGCTGGTGTGCGGAGCTGCAGCTGTTGCCGGGCGCCTGTGCCGTGAATCCCTCCTGCAGACGGAGGCGGAGAAAGACTGCAATGGTGGTCTTTATTTTATTTATTTTTTCATTCTTTTAAGTCCATTTTCTTGTCCGACTTCCGCAGACTCCCTTCGGTCATCTCATTTCTTGGGCAGTAGAAACCTGGGCTTTCTGAATGAACCAAAACACATACACACACTCTCACACACACTCCCTCTCTCTCACACACACACACACACACACACACACACACATGCACACACACAGGCCCTCCACTGAGTCACTTGGGAGGTCCACCCTAATTAATGGTCAGACATTTGCTGTCCTAACCAGGATGTGACCACTCGTCATAGCGAGCGTGGTGGTGGTATAGTTTGTGCGTGCGTGAGAGAGAGAGAGAGAGAGAGAGAGAGAAAGAAAGAAAGAAGGTGGTAAAGTGAAAAGAACACACACACAAAGCCACTGCTGAGGCTTTCATTTAGAGTAAAACCTGCATTTGTTCACCACACCAGAGTGTGAAAACACACACACACACACACTCTGCATGTGTTTTAACATCCATATAAAACCATGTTGTAAACCTTCCAGTCTTTAAGATGAATCCAGACAGTTGTGTTTGTGTGTGTCCATTGTGTATAAGTCTCTATCTGTAATAATCAGCTCCATGTATCCCAGCACTCTTTTCTCTGCATTTTTAGTTTTTTCCTAAAAATATACTAAAACACACACACACACACACACACACACACACACACACACACACACACACACACACACACACACACACACACACACATACATTAGGGTGAAGGCGACTGAGTCCCTTGGGTGGTTTGAGGCCGTGGTCTGTGTCCTCTCTGCTGTAGGTAGAAAAGGCGGTGAAGGAATCTGTGTGTGTGGTGTGTGTGTGTGTGAGGTGTGTGTGAGGTGCTGTAGTCGGGGGTGGGTGAGTGTTATGAAGGTTTTGGCCAGCGGCTCCTGGCTGCAGCTCAGTGGGTAAATTTTTGTGATTTTTGGCTGAGAGCTGCAGGGGGGCCGAGGTGTCTGTGGGCCAGTGGGCGGGGACCTTAGCTGACCACCCTCCAGTGGGTGGGGATCCATTTATTTATAAATTTGTACTTATTATACTATGATTTTATTATACACTAGTTTATTGTACAGTGACTTTTTACACAGTAGTTTATTACACAGTAGTTGGATTTACAGGTTTATTGCTCAGTGGACTACACCTCTCTCTCGCTCTCTCTCCGCTCTCTTTTGTGTCATTTAGCTGTCATTTGAGCTGGCAAAAGTTAGTGTGTCTGTATCGTGTGTGTGTGTCTATCTATCTGTGTCTATGTGTGTGTGTGTGTGTGTGTGTGTGTGTGTGTGTGTGTGTGTCTATCTGTCTGTGTGTGTGTGTGTGTCTGTGTGTGTGTGTCTATCCATAGCAGCTGCTTTCTCTGGTGCCCATGGGTTCTATAAAAAGTATGACGGGGGAACAGGCCGACCTGGGCTACACACACACTCTCTCTTTCCTCTACATTCACTCAGAACAGTTATTATCTCTCTCCCCACTCTGTCTTTCTCACTCTCTCATTTCTCTGCCTTTTTTCATTTTGTTCATTTTCAAATTTCTTAACAATCATTCTTTCTTGCTCTCCCTCATTTTTGCTCGCTCTCTTTCTCTCTCTCTTTCTCTCTCTCTCTCTGTATCAGAGTTCCTGTTGGTGGGGAGTTTTTGTTGCCATTGTTAAACTCGTTGGATCCAATTTGATTCATTTGATTGGTTAAAGTTCTTATTTGCATATTCGCAATGTGTGTTATCAGTATCAGGAAAGGTCAGTAATAATTAGCAGTGCAGCTTTGTTTATTATACAGCTGCAGATTTACAGGTCATTAATTGTTAGCGTGACTCGTTATGGACTTCTATGTGAATATGCAAATGAGTCTTGGACAAATCAGTGGTTTTACTGTGAGCAGTTGTAGCAAATCTGGGCGCTAACAGAAGTATTTGTTCCTGTTTCTGGATTGCTTCTCCTTTTCTAATATTTAAAGCCTAAAACAACATGTACATGTGTCTCATACCCTTTTTTCAATTTCCCCCCACCCTCACACTCAGACCCCTTCTACCCACTCCCTCACACACACCCCTTCTACCCACCCTCACATTCTCTCACACACACACACACACCCACACCCATTTTGTACAAGATGATGTTTTAGCAGTGCTGTGCTTCTGACTTGCCAGTGCCTCGTTCAGGTGCTGAGGATTAATAAAGCAGTGCTCTGACCCTGTGTGTGTGTGTGTTTGTGTGTTTGTGTTTACAGGTGTGTTGGGCAGTGCAGAGTGTTCTTGTGGACGGAATCATTTCACATGTGCGGTCAGTGCGTTTGGAGAGTGCACCTGTATACCGGCGCAGTGGCAGTGTGATGGAGATAACGACTGTGGAGACCACAGCGATGAGGACGGCTGCAGTGAGTAAAACACACCCACTCTCTTACGTACCTTATTTCATTCCACATAATTGGACCAGAATTAAATGGGGAGTAGAAAAGAAATTGTTAAACCTTTCTATCTGAAACAACTGCCTTGTGTTTCCACTCACCGGCCACTTTACTGGAAACACCCACCCTGTGCTGCCACACACTGGCCACTTTATTAAAAATACAGTCACTGGCCACTTTAACTCCTCAGTACACCAGTATAGTACAGCTGTTAGGCTGGTGTTTCTGATGACCTTTGAGTGACCTTTGAGGGGAAGAATATGTACTTTATGTACTTTAATAGGGTTTTATATATATATATATATATATATATATATAGTTCCCATCATTTAACACATAGCCTGTGAGTGTGTGTGTGTGCGTGTACACTGATAAGAGGGAAGTGGCCATATGATCTAATTAGGCGTGTGTAGGCCATCGGCCGCCGCGATCACACACTGACCTTTTCGTCTGCTGCTGTAATGACCTTACGAACACACGTGATCACACACACACACACACACACACACACACACACACACACAAACATACAACAATCCTTACCGCAGTGAGTTACATTAACTTGCACAATAGAATCAGGACAGTAAAGTTAATGTAGATTGTCTCCATTCTCTCTCCCCCCTCTCTTTCTTTCTGTTTCTCTCTCTCTCTTTCTTGTTTTTTCTTTCATTTTTTCTCCCTCTAACACACTCTCTTGTTTTTCTTTTTTATCTTTCTAACATTCTCTCTCCATTTACTTTTTTCCATTTTTGTTGTTCATTTTTCCATTTTCTTTGCTATCCTCTCTCTCTCGTTTTTCCTATTGTCTCTCATTCTCTCTCTTTTTTTCTCTCTTATTCTCATTTTTTGCTGTTTCTCTCTTCTCTTTCTCTGTCTGTTTTTCTTTTATCTGTCTCATTCTCTCTCCACTCTCCCTTTCCCTCTCCACTCTCTCCCTTTACTTTTTTTATTTTTTGTCTCATTCATTTTTTCTTGCTATCCCTCTCTCTTTCTGTTCTTTCTTGCTCCTCTGACGTTTCTTTGCAGACACTAATTGTTATTGATTATGTCAATCAGATTAGTGGCCTTAGCTCATCCTCATTGATCACTAAAAAGGGAGTCTCACACACACACACACACACACACACACACACACACACACACGTATACTGGACATCTTGTGTACACCCCTTCTTGTGGCTGATTGCAATCTCTTTCTCTGCTGGGTGTGTGTTTGAGATTTATGCCTTAGAGATATTTTATTTTTTAATGGATAGAGATGGAGACGGCTGGTCTGTCTGTGATTGGTTAAAAGCTGAAGTCATGTGACCTGTACCTCCATTAGCTGTAATTAAATTAAATTGGACTGGTGCTCGTTAAACCACCCGTCACACTTTTATGGGTTTTAATAACACACTTGAAACACGGGCGGTTTATTTAATGGCTTCTGGAATTTTTCGGTGTCCGTGTCTACAGTGTGTTATAAGTGGAACGTGTATACACACACACACACACACACACACACACACACACACACACACACACACACACACACACACACACACAAACACA
>JBBPCY010071467.1:0-11880 GCA_037974405.1 Brachyalestes nurse
TCTCTCTCTCTCTCTCTATCTCTCTCCCTCTCTCTCTCTCTCTCTCTCTCTCTCTCCGTCTCTTTCTCTCTGATTAGGGAGATTAACACTCTTTTTCCTGCTCGTTGGTTGTGTAGTGAGGGTGGAGGGAATTGGATGTATTGAAGTCTCCACAGGGACTTGTTATGGCAGGGAATATGACTTCTCCTCTCTCTCTCTCTCTCTCTCACACACACACACACACACACATTTTTTTTTACATCTGAATCCATTGGTATAAAATAAATACACCACACAAACACACTGTCTGTTGGGTCATACCAAAGTGAACACATACACATACACATACACATACACATACACACACACGCACACACACACACACACACACACACACACACACACACACACACACGCACAATTTACTGATAGAAAGAAATTTAAAATTGAAATAAAAATATGCTGTAGCATTCCAATTACTTATATACTGCTACTTTTTATCATATTTTCTTATTTTCAGTATCTATCATTGCTCAATTTTTATTGTTGTTATTCCCTACCTCATATTCAATCGTTTCAGTTTTGCACATTTAATTGTATCGCTGCTGGAATATAGTGTCCGTCACAATACTGTATTCACTGCTTCTACTTCATGTTGGCTGTACTGTACGCTGTCCAGTCCTGTAATAAGTCTAATAAGCTCTCTCTAATTTAAACTAGACATGATTCTGCTCAAGAAAAACACAACTTTCAGACCTCAGAGTTAATATTCAAAAATCTCGTTTCACAGCACTAAAACAGGCTTAAAATGTCCAAAGGCTGTGAACTAGAGCTTTCAGATTAGTTTGTTTCATAAATATCACACAGTTTTTCTGAGATGGCACTGATGGCAGCTGAATATCATCAAAGTAACTGAAATTAACCATCAGTGCCAGCCTTTTCTGTGGTGGTGTTCTGTTGATTTGGTAAAACAAGGATGTGCAGTGTTTGTTTGTGTGTTTGTGTGTGCATGAACACCATCTGTGTGTAACACCTCAAAGGGTCAGGCCGCTGAGATTTGGGCGGTTAAACAAAGCTCTCTCTCTCTCCATCCTACTGTGGCGGTCAGCATGGATCGAAACATGCCGTCTGCAGAAAAGCAAGATTAACTCAATCTGCCCAAGGCCTTCAGATCACTGCAGGATGAAAGAACCAGTCAATCACAAACTGGCAATACTTAACGATAGCAATACTTAAGGGGTGACGATTATGTCAAATAATGTAGTTTATACTAACTGTCAAAAGTTTTAAAGCAAATAGACACGTTTCTTTGTTGGTTTGCAATAATCACTAGGTTTATTGTTCAATTCTCAATCCTTAATTAACTATTATAATCCTGTATTATCAGTACAATGATCTTTACTGCCAAGTAAATTCTTTAACTACTAGGAGTAAGCCAATGATTTCTGTAAATCATTCAATGACTAGTATAAATTAGTCTTATTTTTAGTGAAAATATGCAGGTTTCAGTATTCAGTAAGTTTAATCAGGTTTAAATGGAGGAAAATAATATCAGAGGGAGTAATATGTGTGACAGTATTGCTGACAGTGAGTAAAGGGAATGAAGTCAAACCCCTCTTTCCTCTGGTGGTGATGTCAGCAGTCCTCAACACAAACCTTTCAAATATTCAAACCACATTTAGACCAAAAGAGTTTTCGACATGGAACTTCAACAACAGTTTATACAAAACTCAGTATTTGCCCTCATATCCAGGAAAAGTAATTTTGCACTGGAGATAGTAAACAGCTGTAGCTAACCTGTATTGAAATTAGCATCCAAATATTAGTACAAATGGTCAAAAGTACATCAGATAGCTTTCAGCAACCTTTTTGCAGTGAGGATTTGGTTCGGTTTAATGTTCCATTACTTGTTAGCTATATCAGCCTCTTAACTCGGGTATAAAAGTAAAGAAGAAAACATAATGCACCAAACATGTCCTGGCTGATCAAAAGAACATTTGATTTCAATTATAAACTAGATGTAAATGAAAAATTTTACTGAAGTGTCTCCTCATGATCTGTTAGCCCATTTGTTGAGAGCTCTCTTGATCGATAGAACACCTGTGAAGGTCGAGGGAGATCGCAGAGGAAATCTGAAAAAAGCTCCGCAGCCATGAGACAACGATAAATCCAGCAGTCCACCGGAAGCCTTCTTCTATAAATACTCCTGTCATGCAATATAGATAAGCCATGCTGGAACTGACGACGACTCAGAGGGTCAGAGAGATGGGGCCGAACAACAGAGAGACACATTAATAAATAACATCCCTCACTTTTAGCGAGGAAAGAGAGAGAAGGAAAGAATCAAGACAGAGAGTGAGAGAGGGAGAAAGAGGAAGGAGAAAATATGACAGAGGAAGAAATTTTAAGAGAATCAGAGTCAGAGAGAAAAGGGCTAGAAAATGGTCGGGTGGGAGATAGAATGTGAGTGAGAGAGAAAGAATAAGGAGAGAGAAGTGAGAATACAGAGAATGTGGAGTGATGGGAAATGAGAGAGAGAAAGAAAGAAAAAGAGAAAGAGAGATTCCTTATGACAGCTTACTCTGCACTTTTCTGTTTTGAGAAGAGTTTCCTGGACTGGTTGCTGTGTGTGTGTGTGTGTGTGTGTGTGTGTGTGTGTGTGTGTGTTTAATGCTGTGTTAGCAGCAGGAAGATTTGCTTGGTGTCCTTATAGAGACATTGACATGCTGTTGTTATATAACTGTTCATATAAAGTTTATTCTGCTGCTTCAGTTCAGGAAAGAATTGCATGCTGTATAGAGTTCACTGACTCTGCCTTTTGTGGGCTTTTAATTCATTTTAGTTTTAACCCTGCCACACATGTTATCAATTTAGTAACATGGTAGTCACTTATGTGGAAGTCAGTCAGCCAGCTTACGAGATAAAGTGTTGGTGAGGTGGCTGCCATTAACATTAGGTGAAGGTCCGTGAAAAGATTGACAGGTCAGACCTGTTTTGGTGGCATGAGGAGGCTTATACAGTATTAGGCAGGTTGTTTTAATGTTAAATCTGATCAGTGTTCAAGATTCTTCATTTGTCACGAACATGGTTATACAAGTACAACATGTAGTGGAATGTGTCCATGAGTCGTCTATTCATTTTTTAAATAATAAATACTCAAATTAAGGATAAGAGAAATCTAGAAAGGCTAAACTAGGGTAATACAGTGTACAGAAAAAGTATTCCAACTAAACAAATATTACAAACATTACAAACAGAACCTGTACATGTTACAGAAATGTTACAGAATAGAAGTTGTGTGCAGTGTGCTAGTTTGCTTATTCACATATAGACTTAAATAGCAGACAGCAGGTTGTTATGATGGGCAGTTAAAGCATAGTGATGTGTCCTGCTTAAGAAGTCTTATGGCCTCAGCCTAGAAGCTACTCTCTGATCTGGCCATAATAGAGCTACTGGGGTGAGACGAGTCTGATAATCCCGGTTGCTCTGGTCCTACGTCTTCTGGTATAAAAGTCCTGCAGAGACGGCAGAGCTGATCTGGTGCAGCGTTATGCCGCTCGGATCATTCTCTGTCATCCCTTAATGTCCTGTACACAGCTGTTCCCAGACGGAGGTGATGTTCTGAGTCAGGACACTTTCTACAGCTCCAGACATGTCAGAATTTGATTTTTTTCAGAGTGCACAGTGCTAGTTCATGCAAATTACTATGAGCTTCAGTCTCATAGTTCCAGCACAAAGGAGCACAACTGAACTTTCCACAGACATGAATTTTCTGTCACCAGAGACGCCACTAATGAGCTTCCATTTGACACATTCAAATATTTATTTCATTTTTCATCTTCCTCTCCATTGCTACATGTGCAAGTGAAACACATCCACATTTCAAACCAGTAATTGATTCATTGACAGGTAGTTTTTAAGGGAGAAAATAGTTTTCATTGTATGCACTGCATTCACAGTTGACCACAGAAAACCAGCAATAATGCAGCTGATATAACTCATCCTACACAGCGTGTATTTTGAGACTATGGCTAGAAAACCTTTTTTTTTCTCTATTATTTTTACTTGCACTTTGCCACAGCTCTATGACTAAGAGCTCAGACACACCAAGCCGACAAGGAAGAACTAGCACCAACTAAGACTGACTGATAATTGCTTTCCACCAGCTTACCATCACCTCTTGCCTCCTATAAAAAGTTGCACTCAAGTACACTGTAGAGACAGGGAGCAGACACATGCTTAATATGTCTGCATGAAAAGGAGTAACTCTCTATAGCAGAATCCACCAGTAATCTGTAAAACTGCAACATGTAGCTTATTAGACTTATTACAGGACAGGGCAGCATACAGTACAGCCAACAAGAAGTTGAAACAACAGTGAGAGTGAATACAGGATTGTGATGGGGGTGGTGGTTAATTGGGAGATGTCTGTTTTATGTGTATGGAGAAAGAACAGTTTAGTTCAGGAGTGTGTTTGTGCGTAGGAAGTGCAGTTCTGATTTAGTTCTGATTCAGGAGTCCTGAAGGAAGAAACTGTTTCCCATCCTGGCAGTAAAGGCCTTAATGCAATGGAACCTTTTTCCAGATGGCAGAAGGGAGAAGTGGGTGTGGGTGGATGGGATCCATAAGCTGGTGGATGAAGTGTGTGTGTAGTGTATATGCCTGTGAAGGGGAAAGAAACCCAGATGACATTTTCAACCATTTCCACTACCTGCTGTTGGGTCTTGTGGTATGAGGTGGTGCAATTACTAAACTAGGCCATGGTGCAGCTGCTCTGGTGCTCTCTACAGTCCTGCTGTAGAACATGTTGAGGGTGGGGGTGACTTCCCTGCATTCTCCATAGGAAGTAAAGACATTGACGGCTTTCATATCAAGATCCTTACGCTTCCTGCTTATAACACATCAGCTTCAAGTACTGACTGTTCGATTGCTGCCTAATATTTCCCGTTCCTTGACAGGTGGCATTGTACCAAAGTAATTCATGTTCTTCAGTTCACCTGTCAGTGGTTTTAATGCTGTCATCTGCTACACCCAGAGTTACACAGACTGTTCTTTTTCTCATTCCTGACACACACACACACAGGTACATGCAGAGACTATTGCCCAAAACCCAACCACTGGTTTATATCGTCAAAAAAAATTGCAGACCTTTCTTTCTTTTTTTCTTTCTTTCTTTCATTCATTCATTATCTCTCTCTCTCTCCTGTTATTCCTGTTTCCTGTTATTCCTATTATTTCTGGGCCAAACCAGATTTAAGCTTTGTTTGGATTACTGTGTGAATTGGCTTCTGATCTGCATTCAACCTGTTAGCATGTCCTTAAATTATCATGGTTATTTTGACCAGTGTGGGTTCCATAAATTAACGTCTTGCTTACAGATCTAATTTCGTACTGCAAAACTCTGATTAGGGCCTGACATTTCCTCATATCAACGTCGTACTGCACATCATAATCTCCTGTGTCTTATCACAGATATGTATGGAGTCTTTGTTGAAAGCTAGATTTAATTGTCTTAGGGTGATATCATCGAGTATGAGTTAATAATTGTTCTTTCTCGCATAATTTGATTCTGTGTTTTATTCCCTCTGTTAGAGAATAATTCTATTAAATGCCGCAATTAGTCACTAAGCAACATACACAGTGGTTTGTTGCTTGCTTTTGTGTTAACATAAAGCTTAAACCCACGGCACACTGTTCAAATCTTCTTCAAACTCCTACCACCAACATGTCATGGTTTTCCACTAAACACCATCCTTTCCGTATCAAGCACCATCAAACTTTACTAATTATTATTATCAACCAAAAACCACCATCATCCTGTATCAAATGCCACAGATTTCCACATAATATCATCAATATCATCACCAAACATCTTCATTCTCCAGGAACTGCTATAGTTCTTCAAAAAGCTACATTTTAGCTTTGCAATTTTTTCTTTTTAACATTTAGAACCATTTTTGCAAATCCTATTAATCACACACATCCTTTGCACTGGAGAATGTGAACTCATTTTCTCCTGTTTTGGGGGTCCAAAAGGCAAGATACATGCTGTTTGCTGAGTCATGGTCAGCTCAGTGTTGGTGTGAGGCGTGTGTTCTTCTGCTGCAGCTGTTGCGGGTCCTCAGGGTCTTGTTTGAAGTCGGCCTGGTGCCAGTCCTCCTGGCCAGATGGCACAGTGGAGGGCTTTGAGGAAGCCATGCTTGCGCTGTGCCAGGGGAATTATCAGCCACTCTGAAAAACCTCTGGGCCTGGGCTGTTATCTCCAGAGAGTTAAGGAACCTCATATGTTTTCAGAAAGTCTGAGGGTTGATGAGCTATTACTGTTTGGTTTTATTTTTCTTTACATGGTAAAAAATGTAAAGGTTTCCACAAAACAAGGTTGTACACACGATAGCTTTTCATCAAATTCTATTCATAAAAAAAAGATCGACATTTTAGAATCTGTGCTTTCCACAGAATTTCTGTCATCATTCATTTCAAATGATTACATGCTTTAATTGTTGCTAAACCTGCAACTTCTTGTGGATTAAGGAGCCAACTGTAGGAATGCTTGGTCATGTTTTAGTGAAAAATCACTATTTGATATGAGTGAATATTTGTTTGCTTTGCTTTCCAAGAGGTGTCAGTTGAAAATCTCTGCATTGCAGCAGCCAAACCTAGGCACACACTCTCTGTCTTCAGGGTATAGGGACACTGTCTGAGAGGTTTATAATGGAGAGACAGACAGAGAGAGAGCCTGTCATATTCCACCTCAGGTCACCACTGTTTTCAGTTTTGGATTAGACCTCTCCAAGGACAGTTAAAGGTGATTCTTCTGGGATGAAATTTTATTTTTAAATATGTAACTCTTGACAGCAGACAGTGTCTAAAGTTGGATCTACACAACACAATTTCCAGACCACTTTTAAACCAGATTTGTCACGTCTTTCTTTCACAGTTCTGATTTGATCTTAAGCAATGTATGTCATGAATAGTAAGGAAACAAGTCAATAGTTATCTTTCCAATCTAGCTTTGGAGAAATTAGAAGTCTTATGTTTTCCAGTAAGTCCAGTATATTTAGGCAACAGCCAATGAGAGAGTGGAGTGAGAGAAAATAAAGTGATGTGTATGTCTGCCACATTAACACAAATAATATATATTTATATTTATACTGTATAGATTCAGACATCAAGGCTCGCTCTTAACAGTTTTTCAGTCAGCTGCCAGTTTGTAGTAATAAGTTTATCCTTTAATAAGTTTGCTTTTTGTGTAAACCACAATATAATGCAGCCAACCAGAACAGAGGATATTAACATATATGATCAGTAAAGGCAGAGTAACAAGAACGGTCTGTTTTATCGAAAAAATAAAGGTTGGAAAATGGTCATGTGATCATAAATTGCGACTGGTGTTGGTACATAAAACCACACCATTGTAATAAGTGGTCCTCAGAGAAGATCAAATCCATGAGAAACGTTAGATATGGGCCCTTTAAAATCTTAATGTGGTCATGAGTCACATTACATTAAGTATGTATAAACTTATCTAAATATACTCACATACAAAGCACATGGCTTTAACCCTTCGTTATCCCGTTCCTTGCTGCATCTGCTCTGGCAGTGACATTGATTGGACGTTGCTGTCTCCAGCTTGGCTGTGATTGGCTGAGATGTCGTGAGATGGGCTCTAGGGAGGTCAATGGGTGTAGAAGGCTGGAAGGGAGGATGGATGGAGAAAGAAAGAAAGAAGGGATGGGAGGAGGACCAGGGGAGGAGTGTTCTCCATCACTCTTTCTCCTTCGGTCCTTACTGAGCAGCTTTGCAGGTGGACTGTACTCCGTCTTCTTATTTGTTTTTCTTTCAATCTCTTCACCCTGGGAGCAACAGTACAATATATCCAGCCCGACTAAATGCTCTAAGACATTCAGACACCATCAGTTGTTCTGAGGTGAGTCTGAGGTTGATGTTCCTCAGGTGTTTGATTGTGGCGAGTTTGGTGTTTTTTTTTTTTTTTTTTTTAACGACCCAGTCATGAGTGGCTTCAGCGCACTTTTTTACAGTGTAAGCGCCGAGCCTGAAAGAGCTCAACAGCTCAGTGATCAATGTCATTAGAACAGACTTTGTCTTCCGTTCTGCTGTGTAATTGGAAGAGAATTATGGTTTGCTGGGTTTTAGGCTGGATTATGTTGTGGACAGTTCGGGTTGAGTGCTAGTCAGCTTCTTTTAAATGGCAGCCAATTAGGGCTTTGAAAAATAGGAGAAGGCTAATCCTAAGATGAATGCTGAAAGTTTCCTCTTCTAGATGGAAGGGATTTTGCACATTTGTCTTTAAATATGCTCTTCTGAAGCAGGATGTCATTCTGAAAAAAATGTGTCTACATTATCTACGCTGTGGTGGTGTGTGTGCAAATTATTGAAGTAGGGTGTTGGTGTATCATGTCAGATGATTGCAAACCGTTCTATAAAGAGTGTTTCAATCCCCGTAACCCTTTAAATGAGTCGTGCTTAAGATTGAAAAAGAAATGCATTGAATTTACTTAGATTTAATATGGACATCATTTCCACATAAATACATCGGCACAGCCTTGCTCTTTAGTTTACTTGCATTTTTCATTGCATTTTGTTATCAGAGAAATTTGAATCAAGTACATTCAATGCATTTTCAGGCACTATTAAGCAGTAAATAAAATGATTTGCTGCATATCATTTTATATTTTACACATGTACCACTGTTGCTTTAGTACAGGAGTCGCATCCATGTCGGAGTATCTTGTTGTGTTATGAGCTTGATGTGTAGAGATAGCTGTTTTAGAACAGACATTAGAGAAATGAACCAGAATTCTCCCAAATTTTAATGTTTCTCCACAACCCTTTTGTGAGCACATTGCAAATGTCGTTACAGGCCCAGAAATCTAGCTTTCCATCAATATAAAAAGCAAACGTCCCTGTTTCTCTGATTTTTGTGCTCTTTGTGCTTCTGTCTCAACACTGAATATTGCATGAGTGCATTACTGCATGGCTGAGCGGAGATGACTATAAAAAGTGAATGCTATAAAAGTCAAGTGTGTGGGGGTTGCTCCTCTACACTCTTTTATGAAGTGCTTTCATTTTCAATAAAAAAAAAATCATAAGTGACTACATAAATGAGAACATGAAACACTCAAAGACAGGTGTGCCAGTAAACCACTGAGACTTGTTTACGCAAACATCATCATCTGAAGTGTCTTATAGCTCATTTGAGGGGATGTTACAAAAATATGCAAGAACATGGGTGGTTTCTGAGGAGCGAGTGAGAGGGAGAGAGAGAACGAGAGAGAGGGAGAGAGAGAGGGACAATTTGGAGACATGGCCTGTTCTTTAGGGACCTGCTGTCTGTCAGATTCATCACACATGAGGCCACAGTGATAGAGAAATCTAACATATGCAGGACAGCGCAAGTCCCCTAACCACTCAGGGCTTGGCTGCTGACGCACTTCAGCTTCAGACTCCATATATACTCCATTCATTATTTATACTCTCAGTTGCCAGTTTATTAGGTTCATGGTTCATGTACCTTGTACCTGCACTCAGTGACATTTTGATTCCCTAAGGAACCTTTTAGTTAGTTGCTTTCATTCAAACCTTCTCAATTTAATGAATGGAGTTCTTTTGTGTCACCATTCCAAAGAATGTATGCGTTATTGAGTATAGCCCATTTTGTCGTCAGAGAACCTGTGGATGAGAACAAAACCAAAAGTGATTTGATATTATTAGAGAAGTAGACTGTTCTCAGCACTGCAGTGACACTGTATCAGGATCAGTATTGTTGCTGGGGTTTTTACACGTTTTATTGTCACTGCTTACTTAAAAGTGGTCCACTACCCAAAAATATCAAGTCATGAGTGATTCTGTGACCAGAAACTTAGCAGTGATGAAAGTCTAGAGAACGGCTTACACAAACTGTGCATGAACAGATGGGCTACAGTCTCTAACTGTACACCAGCAAAGAGGAGCCAAAAGAGAGGGGTAATAAAGTGGCTATTAAATGCGCAAGAGAATACTGTGTGCAGACTGGTGATCTTTATAAACAGTAATAATCATCTTATTAATGGACAGTTTGATTTGACACGACAAACAAATAATTAAAATAAAAATTGCTAACATGTGATTGATAGTTGTGGAGGATGATGGTTTGTGTTTGTTAATTTGAAAAATGACAGTGTATACAATAAATAATGGATGTACCTGTTGGAAAATAATGGTGTTTATTAGAAAATTCCATTGCTTGTTGGAGAGTGATGGTGTTGATTTGTGAATGATGATGATCAGTTGACAGTGGTGGTGTTTGTGATGTTTCTTGGAAAATAATGGTGTTTTCTGGAGAATGACGGTGCTAATCAATGTTTGTTTGCTTGTTTTGGTCTCTTGAGCCATGATTTCATTATATTTCCATAAAATTTAATCACTAATACATAGCAGAATAAACTAAATCAAGCGATGTCTTTGTCTCGTTCTTCTGCTTCTGATAATCAGAGGCTTTCAACAAACCTATAAATAAATACAAGATGGCAACCCTGAACTTGGAACTATACATACTTGCTTATAGACCTTGTCTTTGATGCTCCACTGCTCCCCCTGTCTCTCAGGATGAGGAGTGTATTTCTAGGGTTAAAAAGACACTTACTTTCAAGGTGACCCAAGTGAAGAGGATGCTGCCAACAAACAAAAACAAAAATGTCCTGCTGACATGCAACTCCCACCTGAACCGAGGCACTGCTGACTCACTCAGATGTTTGCCAGCTAACAGTGCACAGTGAGAGGTGAAGACTGGGCTGTTACAATTGCAGCGGAAGCAGCTGAAGCAGTCGGGGACAAAATCCTCAGACTAATCCCTGGCGGTGTGCAGGGGCATCAGCAGAGATGGGCTAAGAACACATGACAAGATGCTTTTAGCAGGAACAGATGCGTGTTTGAAGCTTTATCGATTTGTGTGGGTTTTTGGAGCAACTTCTCGTAGCTCTGCCTCTAAGTGCTAAGCTTCATTTAACACTCTTCTGAAGTTGAGAATATCAAAACACCAGAACAGCCCGACGAGTCCATACTACACCTGAGGATAAGCTGCAAACTTGTGAAAATCAGCACTGAGGAGTTCACCGATTTTTCTAAATGGAAAAAAAAATAGCGTTTCAGTTTCAGCATCACATCCAAGATATCTAGGCCAAAACTGGGCTCATAAAACAAATAGCTTTCACTTTGAAATATGACTGGCTAAGTCAGTCTGAAAGACTCCAATTGGGGTTGGTTTAATTACACAAATTCTGTAATTTTAGTAAGTGCCTAAGACTCCACAGTACACATACACTGACCTCCATAATTATTGGCACCCCTGGTTAAGATGTGTTCTTTAGCTTCTAATAAATTCAGTTTTTTTCTAAATAATATAGGACCACAAGTACATTCATTTATTCAGTGGGAAAAAAATCCCACATCCCACAATAAGAAATAATTCTTTTGCATCAAATCATGTGTGCCACAATTATTAGTACCCCTGATGTTAATACTTTGTACAACCCCCTTTTGCCAACAAAACAGCTAATATTTCTTCCATAATGTTTCACAAGATGGGAGAATACAGAATAAGGGATCTTCGACCATTCCTCTTTGCACAATCTCTCTAAATCATCCAGTGACCTGAGTCCTCTCCTCTGCACTCTGCTCTTCAGCTCACTCCACAGGTTTTCAGTGGGGTTGAGGTCTGGGGACTGAGATGGCCATGGGAGGAGCTTCATTCTGTGAACCATTTCTGTGTAGATTTGGCCACATGTTTAGGGTCATTATCTTGCTGACCCAGTGATGACCCATCTTTAGCTTTCAGGCAGAGGCCACCAGATTTTGCTTTAAAATGTCCTGGTATTTCAAAGCATTCATGATGCCATGCACCCT
>JBBPCY010071468.1:0-10000 GCA_037974405.1 Brachyalestes nurse
GAATGATTCATACGTAGGTCACTGTGTGTCTTAACCAACAAAAACATTCCTCTGAAACTGGTCAGGTTCAGGGACTGCACTGGAAATGAGAGTCTTTGAACGTCCTTCAGGAAGCCTGGAGAACTGTTCCTCAAGAACACATTCACATACAAGAAAGTCTGTATATTTGGAAGCAAAATATGAAGAAATGTGGGGTGGCTTGAGACTTTTGCACAGTACTGTATGTTCCTATACGTTTTTATCTAATATACAAATATTCTCTTACAGAGGAATCCCAAATACATCTTGCCTGCATTCCTTTTTCAGGAAAGAGCTTGGATGTTCTGAGATCAAGAGAGAACACTTTTGCGTCACCCAGGTTGTGAAAACGCAACAGAATCTGATCATTCGGGTGAAATTACCTGGGAAGCGGAGTGTCTCTTTCTTTGATGGCTCATCCTCATGGCCAGGAAACTGAATGAGGGCCAGTGAGGCGGGTTACATGTTTCGGGTCTGTGTAAAGTAGATAAATGTCTAATAAGAAACAGTAAACTAAATTCCTAACTAAGAATACAGACTTTCTGATGTATCCTTAAAGTTATTTTAGATATCCAGTGTTTTCCATTTACAGCTTAACTATTGGTTTATATTATATTATCGTTAATGGCAAAAAAATTGATAAAAATACTGTTTTTCAGGGTTTGGGCTTGTCCTCTTCCTTCCAGTGAAGATCAATCTTAATGCTTCAGGCATTTTAGGACAACGTCATGCATCCTACTTTGGGGAAGAACCTTTTCTGTTCCAGCATGACTGTGTCCCAGTGCGTGTATCTCATTTTAATCGTTATTTATTTTATGAAACAGTTTTATCTCACATTATGTCCAGCACTCGAATCATCATTGAATCGTCATGAGGTCACACATTATACGCTGGTTTATGCTGGATTGTTTAAAACTTTGCGATGAAACAGAAATGGGCTTTTCTGTTTCTGCTGTGTTTTATTGCACTCTGGGAAAAATCCCTCAATCCTCTGCTGGATTCCTCTTTCTCTTTCTGAGCTGGAAGTGAAATTAGAGGAGTTAATGGACCGTTTCAGCCCCGTCCCGCCTCACCTCTCAGCCCGGTCCCAAACCGTAATCCCCTCAATCTGACCAGCTTATGAATTTTAAATGTACTAGTCCAAATCACAGACCCCTTTTTCTCTTAAGTGATTTTATCTGACGCTGACACACGCTCTCACACACTCTCACTCATAGAGACGGTGCAGAATCTCCTACTGCTTCCTGAAGCAGCTCTGCATGCTTTTCCGAGCTGCAGATACGGCTTTAATGTGTTGTGGCTGCAGGATGTCAATGTTCCATCAAATGAAACTTCTGGTGACAGCGTGAGCATGGGACCGATTCCAGCTTCTCACAGCTAAATATTTTTTACATGTTCTTTAACTTTTGCAAGCAGTTTTCATCACTTCCTTTGTAGACCAAAGCCCAAGCTGTGTACAGGTTCTCTATATTTTTTTTTTTGTTTTTTTGTTGCAGATTCTAATAAGATGCAACTACTAATCAAGCTTACAAGCTTTCAGCTAGTTAGTAGAAAGCCATAAAATGAAAGAAAGGGTGCGTCTAGAATGACGAACAAAACTGTAAATGATCCAGCAGTGACTGAAAATGCTGTGTGTGTGTACTACCACCACAGGTTTTTACCACTCAAGATTTTTGTTAAACTTGAACGTTTCTGTGGGAACAGCTATAAAAGATTATTTGTCAAACTGTCCTTTAACATTTTCAGCACTTAATAGCTCCTTCAATACCTAACACTCGTCTGGAGATTCACATCTTACTCGTATTATTTGACTTTCAATAGGTCAGAAGTGACGAATACCAAATACGATTTTCTGGCTAATACAGAGATTATACTGTAAATGTTATGCATATTTATTATGAGTGTATTTTTAACAAAGATTAGCCGAGTAACATGTGGAACAAGGTGTGAAATATAGGGTTCAGAACTCTCAACATCCAAATGTATGGGATTCCCCCCAAAAAACAATGAAACTGTTGAAATGAACTGTTGAAATATGTTCAGCTCTTTTTATTCAACCACCAATTAATATTTTCTTTCAATTTTAACGCATTGAGAGCGTAGAGTAGAAACACTGAGAAAAACCAAGACACTGAGCTTCCCTGGATAGTGCAGTTTGTAGGTCAAGTTTACACCGAACTGGGATCATGAAGAGGGAAGATCAGGGAGGTCCACCAGTGACTGATGGTGATGTCTATAAAGATCTGATTGGTGGGACTTGATGAGAGAACTGATGAAACTGCAGAGACTAAGTAATAATAATATAATAGTAAAAATAATAATAATGCATTTTTTTTTCAGATGCCTTTCAAGGCACTCAAGGACGCCTTACAAGAACAGAAAAACAATAAACAAAATAATAACAACATGTAAAAGGCATTAAAATATAACAGTAATTACTAACAAGGGTACATTCATTAAAACAGGGGTCAAACAGAACATGCAGGTTTAAAAAGCTGTGTTTTAAAAAAGACGTGATTTAAAGGTAGAAAGCTGTTGCAGAGTAAAGTTTTGTGAAGGGACTGTGTGTGAGAACTCCTCACGTAACATCTAGGAACAGATCCCAAATTCTGGAATGCGCTGGAGGAGAAGCAGGGGATCAGGATATTGTATGTTTAGGTCAGATGCTGCCAGTCTGAAGGCGCAGCGGAGAGATTTTAGCTCTGCAGGCGCAGGAGTCATTACACACGCCTGGAACCATAACCTCAAATGAGACGTGCAGTGAACCATGGAGCCAGGACATGTTCTCTTTAAGTGGAACAGGGACACACACACACACACACACACACAGGACAATAGAATGTGAGAGAATGAGACATGAATGTGTCCTTTTCTTTCTGGAACAGCTTGTGGCTTGTCTAAATATTAATCTCACGTTTGGAGAGGAAATGAGGGAGTTAGTGGCCCCAGTAGGATCAGCCGAAGCTTTAGAGAGTCACGCTGGCTTTGCTGCTACATCTGTTATGCTTGTTAGCAGCCTTTTGAAAGGGAAATGTCAAAAAGACGTGTACAGATCCTCCACACAAGTCCAGCCGTCACCGCTCTTGTTCAGACGCGGATCAAAACCTGGACGTCGGTCGGGTTTTCAGTAAAGGTGCCTCAGTTCTCGTATGATAACAAGCAGATTGTTGAACTGAATTCAGTTCATATCAGCTCAGCTCAGTTTGTTTGATTTTTTTTCTTCATTCAGCTTTAACTCAAACCAAGTCCATTTAGTTTAATATTGTTCAGTTCAGTTCAAATGCGTTTTGTTCATTTTATTAAAGTAAAGTTTATTTATGCGGCCCATTATCATACACGAAGCTCGTTCAATGTGCTTTACAGGAACAGAATACAAATATTACAAATATTACAAATATTACAAATAAATAATACATAGAAAGCAATAAAAGAAGACTGAAAGAATATTGAATTTATTTAGTTTTTAGCTTTTTAGTAGATTTTAAAGCTGGCTACAGTTGAACGCAAGTTTTCTTCATGTCTTTACAGACAGACCCTGTAACTAATGCTTGAATTCAGTATGTTACCTTGTGTTTGTAAGGATTTGACTTTCTAGAAGAACATGATTGGCCAAATGATGAAACTAATTTGTCTGATTGATGCCGCCAAGGAAAAGTGAGACTCTAGTTTGGATTTCTATCTTTTTTCTATCTGTTAAACCACTGCCTATTAGGCAAAAACTTAAGTGATAGGTCTGAAATTTTGCATTACAGTTTTCCAGACCCACCACAAATAATGCAAAAGCCAGATATAATCTGAAACCACAGATGGCAGTTTGTGTTTAGTCTGCAGTAAGGACTGTTAATAAGCTCTTTCATTTTTAAATTGTTTGTGAAGTGCTCTGCAACTCATTAGATGTTAATGGCCTGGTTCCTGCAGCAGCAGAAGTGTGTTATTACTGATAAACTTGGTCTTCTTCTCTGCTGTCTTCTCCCACAACAACTACTGAACTGGAGTCTGGCCACGCTGCTGAGTGCATGCTCAGCGTTTTCCTTCAACTGTCCACCGGACTTTATTACTGGTGATTAGAGATGAATTGCAGCCTTAAAGTGAAATGGTGCATTGATAATCAGACATCTTCCGAACAAAGCAGCTGACACTGGCCAACAGCAGAAGCGTATTTGGGTTGCTTAAGTAGCTGAGATTGACTCTCAGGATCTCTGGAGTTTGTCTTGTAACTTATGTTTCAGGCAGGTCGTAATTCAGTTGTTTGATTAATAGTTGTGCAAGTATTTCCACAACATAAAGAACAGAGCTGTACCTAAAGTTATATTTCGTTTTGATTTTCCAGTGTGTCTCCGGTAACGGAGTTTCTGACTCGATTCTCTCCTCACAGTTCATGTCCAGTCATCCCAAAACTGCGTCCATGGAGTCGAACCTGCGCAAAGTTTTTCTGTCAGAGCTGCTTTTGCTTTTGTGGTCCTTTATTTTTTTATAGTCTTAGTTTAAATGTTTTTCTTGTTGTTGTTTGGCTGTGTGATGACAATCTAACCCAGCGAACTCGTTAGTGCTGTCCTGGTTCACCTTCATTTCTCACAGTGTTAGAAAACTCCCGCAGAAATTTATCTTCAGCCCAAACAGATAGTAGTGATGGTACTTCATCTACGTCCCAATTGTTAGTTTGGGCTCTTTCTCAAGTCCATTTGTTGTCATGACAACACTTTTTTGACCAATCAAAAAGAGATGATGCAGTCAGTTCAGCTGTGGCCTGTTTTTAGCCCTGCCATCGAGCTGTTCAGGTATGGGTCGCTTTATTTGTAAAGGATTTGTTCGCTGTGTGGTGTGATTCCTTGTGCCAGTGGAAAAACAGTGGGGTGGTGGCATGGTGGGTATGCCTCTGGTCCAAGAAGTCATGGGTCCAAATCCTACAGATTCCCACTGGGTTCCTGAGCAAGACCCTTTAACCCCAAGTTGAGAGACTGCCCCCTGTAGTTAGGGAATGGAGGTCACTTTGGATAAAAGCGTCTGGTAAATGCCGTAAATGTAAAAACGTCATTGGTTGCTCCCAGGACTGGGGATACAATAACATTGCAGTACAGCACCTAAGAGGCCTGACCCTCCAGCACATCCATCACAACCCGACAGGAACACTTTTTAGTCATGACCAGATGGCAGCTGCTTTTAAAAGAAAGATGCGCAGATGCTGTTCTAACTCCGAGTTCAACCTCGAGACGACCCCTCTGCCTGTCGTCTGACCCGTCTCCGTGCCTCCGCGCTCCCGGAGTCGTCTGGAGGCCCGTTCTGATCGTGCAGCTAGAAATAACCCTGAGAGATACCTATCAGATACGATTAGAAGCACATCCAATTAAATTACAGCGTGACCAAGAGAGCTCATTTCACAGTTCGCTGACCAGCTAAAATACTGTTAGCGTGACTGACAACTGGCAGATGCCCGTGCTATTATTCCAGCTCTGCTAACGCCAATATGTGGACAGATAAACATCTATTGTTCCTTAATTGTGTTGAGAGACTTTCTGTCTAATGACTGACTAACTTGCTCACCCAGTATTTTCTCTCTTTCTCTCTCTTTCTCTCTCTCACATTCTTTCTCTCTGTCTCTCCTCTCTTTCTCTCTCTCTATTACTCTTTCTCTCCTTTTTTCTCCTCTCTTCTTTCTCTCCCTTTCTCCTACTCTCTGTTTCTCTCTCGCTCTCTGCCTCTCACTCTCTTTCACTTTCTCTTTCCTCACTTTCTCTTTTACTCTTTCTCTCCTTTCTCCTATCTCTTCTTTCGTTCCCTCTCGCTCTCTTTCATACTCTCTCTCTTCTCTCTTTCTCTCTGCCTATGTTTCTTTTTTACTCTTTCTCTCCTTCTTTCTCCTCTCTTCTTTCTCTCCTCTCTTTCTCTCTCTCTCCTCTCTCTCCTCTCTTTCTCTCTCTCTCCTCTCTCTCTTTCCTTTTTTCTGCAGAAATTGAAAAGGTTCAGAAAGATGAAGAGAAAGAGGACGAGAAGTTCATCGACGTCGTCATAAACAAGAACATGAAACTGGGTCAGAAAGTGCTGATTCCTGTCAAACAGTTCCCCAAAGTGAGTACAGAAGAGTCCTCCTTTACCCATTTGCACCCTTAAACAACCGTAAAGTGCTGCTTCTGTGTTTTTCCACCCATTGTCTGTCTTGTGTTCAACTAATTGTTATATAGCACTTAACGCGTTCAGCTGTCTCCAAAGACTGAGAATAACAACTTTTAAGTCTCGACTTAAAAGAAAGCAAGAAAGACACATCTGATCTTGATAAGAAGACTATTCCAAACGTTCAGAGCTGCCATTAAAGAGATCTTTAACTTTGGTCTTCATCAGTTGGTCAGAAACTGTAAAGAGGAAACAACTCCGATGTGTAACTCCGATGAGGCCAATAAAACATTTGAAAGGCCAGCATAAACATTTTGTACTATATTCATGCAAATGGAGATCGTCTGAACATGTATTGTTACATATCAAAAAAAGAATTGGTAAAAAACTGCTACTGACCATTATGTTTCATATTTTGTTGATTTTTAAGTGAAAATAAATGCTGAATAGAGCTGCACAATATGGCCAAAATATCAGGATTGTCATCTTACTTACACATATTGCAATCGTGATGGTTTTCAATGTATAAAAAGGACCCGTATCATCACTTTTCTGGAATGAAATAGGCTTGAAGTCTGTAAATATTCAAAGTATACATTCACTCCCCCCATCCATTCAGTCCAGTAATGGAAACTAAGCTGCAAAAACAAGCTGTCATAAATTTGTGATGTCACAAAATGAACACATTTTCATATCTCCTTATTTAGCCTACAGCAGTATAGCCCCACCCATTCAGGCTGAAGTTCTTATGAGTGTCCCGCCTGCTGCTGACCATGCTGCCTTTTAATTGAGCCACAATATAGAACAACAAATCAGACTGCAGACCATTTACATATATCAGTCTTAAAGGCACAGCGTTTAATTCTAAGGGGATGAAATATAATTAATTGTGATGAATTATGAACTGTATCTTGGTTCACAAACCCACAGAAAAGTCTTGGAAAAACAACTTGGCCACTGAAGGTCTTTATTGGGTAAAGATCCAGCAGGATAAGTTCACCTTTGTTGGATTACATGAAGATATCAGAACACCTCTACTCACCTGGAGCTGTGATTGGTCACCTTGTAAGAAACGTTATGAGGTTGGTCACATGTGCGTATTGCAGCCTTCTGTGTTATCAGTATTAATTAGACAAATATCGCGATAACGATTAACAGATGATAAATTGTCCAGCTCTAAACTTGTACATATAACAATCATGGCATGTTCTATAACCTTTAGTTTACCAAATAGTTTAACATATTAGAACATATATAATGTCTTATAACTCACCTGAGACACACTTTATAATTGTATTCCTAATCTGTTAAACTCTGCAAACAACACTATATTAAAATGCGTATTCCTTGTGCATGATGTGTGCTTATTTACACACAGAGAATAAGTAATTGGATCAAAGAATACTCAAAGGCATGGGATTTAACATAAGACATTAGATACCACACCTTTGCCAGGTAAAACCTGGTCAGTGTAAAAGAACCAAAAAAGTGCTCATCAGGTTGTCCCGTTGATGTCCTGTTGAGTCTCTTTAGACCATATTAAGTCTTCCTTTGTCTTCCTGAAGGAAGGTACAGCTATTTATAGTCAGCATAAAAAAATGACTAATATAGTATTTCTTTTTTCAAACAGCGCAGCCTTGAGATAAAATATATAGAAAATAGAATGGGGCCCAGAATAGATCCCTGAGGGACTTATAAGAGTTATAAGAGTAATGGAAGGAAAATGACCCCCAGTATTTGCTGCAAAGGTTATTTCTAAGATAAGAAGTGGAGCGGTTGAATACTGAACCCCTGAGATAAGATCAGATTGCACTGCGCAATCCCATACCTGTTGTTTTATGGTTTTGATGCCTTCACTACTTTTCTCAAATGTGGAAAACAGCTGAAAATAATGGACAATTTTTTGAGGCATAGTCATGTCCAAAGAACTGCCTGGAGCTGTAGTTCACATTGTGAATTGACTGGTGCTGTAGTTCACATTGTGCTTTTATTGAGCTCCTATGGATCATTCCTGTCCAAGACATTGCCTTGACTTTATGGATTTTGACTGCAACTGTGACATTGAGTACAAACTTGCATGCCTCCCACTAACGGCTCTAATTTCACACCTCGTTTGTGTGCTGTATATGCATATATTTGATGGCTATCCACCATTAGGGTCATTCTTAGGTGATTCTGACCTTGTCGGATATGACATTAACGTCAAAGCGGGTACAAGAGTATCCCCGCAGTATTTCCATCATCTTAAAGTGCAGGATGCTCTACTTCTCTCGTCTCATCTCATTTGCTGCCCCTCTCTTCTCCAGGCCTTCGGGTAATGGGATTCTTTGTTTGCTTTGCTTTCTAATCTGTGTCTCTTGTCAGAGCTGGAAAAGGAGAGCAAGAGAGTCCATAAATGAGTGAATAAATAAATAATAAAAAAAACAAAGACAAATAAGGATTGAAAGAACAGGTACAAATGGCAGGTTCTGTTCACTCAAAGTAATTGCGTTTGGCTTTTTTACAGGATTCCTGCGAGCGGAGTGTGTTTATTCGCATGTTTGTGGAGCTAGATAAATAAAAGTGGATAGAAGTTAGATAAAAGAGATAGAGATGGAGGAAGAGAGACATAATAACCAGCTTTTAATGGATTTTTAAGCATTGGACATTAGTCATCTCACTACATTAGCCAAGTCAGACAAGGAAAAACAATGTTTTTTAATGTAACCTTATTTGTTTATTGGACATTTTTTTTTGCATAAAACTTGTTTTCTGTTATTTTTAATGATATTTTTCCTGTGTATTTGGCCTCTGCCCAGATGGCGTCGCAGAGAATTCAGGCAGGTGAAAGCTCTTTTATTTTGGAATAAAATTGGAAGTGAGGAAAGTCCAGCTTCGTAATCATCTACCAAAATGCTGGTGTTGTGATAACACAAGTGATGATGATCGTCCTCTTCTCTTTACGACTCTCTAATAACCCCTGGTCATACTCTCTTGGTGCTGCTAAGGGTTATTTGAGCAATAGCATAAAAGAACCAAGTTTTGTTTCCTTTAAAACCATGTTTGAAAAAGACATCTGTGAGTGTGAAGAATCTTTTAAATAGAATCTTTTAATAGAAAGGTTGTTAACCAGTTAACCAGGCTGCACCACCTGACTGCTTTCCATTAACGTGTATTGTAAGACTGATGTGTTTTGAAACATTCAGCAATGAACATTCTATCGTGTTTTAACTGTTGACCAACACTGCAAGTTAAAGGAGATTCAAGATTATAACTCATATTCCATCATTTTATACTTTTTATATAAGTGTATCATTGAATCATTGATGCAACAACTACTGATGGAGTGCCATGAAGGACACTCAAGAGCACAATACACACAATGGAAAAACACAAAATCACTGTTTGACAATCAATGCTGTAACAAATCTTTACATTTTGCAAACCTTTACATTGTTCATTTATCACTCCGATGGCACTGTAACCATAGCAACCACAGCTTCTGCTGTTGTACAACAAACATAATCATCCTGTTGAACGAGTCAAAGTAACTGATTGCAGAATTTTTGTGTGGGGCTCTGGCACATGAACAAAAATGGTGATACAGCAACAGGTAGAACCGTTAAAAAGAGGTTTTCCCAGAACTGCTACATTATGTGGAGCCTGAGTAGACTGATAAAAGTGAATTACTGCTATACTGGACAGATGTGTTTCTTTTACATTATGTGGAGAAAAAATAAAAACAATAATAGCAAGGACATGAAAACACACACACACATATCACACTTTGGTGTGTTTATGTGGTTACTTGAAGTTTTCTGATTTGGGGATAAACAAAAAACAGAAAAACTTGTGGAGAGCAGCCAAGTGTCCCCACACCGACAAAATGTGGATA
>JBBPCY010071469.1:0-11878 GCA_037974405.1 Brachyalestes nurse
GGCACAGCCTGGCAATGGTTTGAATCCTACCTTGATGACCGGAAGTACCAGGTAGCATGGCAAGGCTCCCAGTCTGCTCCACGAAGATTATCCACCGGTGTACCACAGGGCTCTGTCCTGGGGCCATTTCTCTTTTCCCCATATACTGGTTCTCTTAGGGATGTAATAGCCTCACATGGCTTTTCCTGCCACATTTATGCAGATGACACACAACTTATTCATTCTTTCCCCTCCAGTGATGATCAGGTCTCGACCCGCATCTCAGACTGCCTGGCCGACATCTCCTCTTGGATGGCGGCCCACCACCTCAAGCTGAATCCCAGCAAGACTGAGCAGCTTTTCATCAAAGGGAGTCCATCACCAAGCCACGACCTCACAGTTTCTTTTGAGAACTCTGTTATCATCCTCTCAAAGAAGGTAAGAAATCTTGGTGTCATGTTGGATGAAGAACTGTCATTCCTGTAGTACACTGACAACCTCTCCAGGACATGCAGATACCTTCTTTACAACATCAGAGGAATCCGACGCTTTCTCACCACTGAAGCCACACAGTTACACGTCCAGTCCCTGGTCATCTCTAAACAGGACTACTTCAACTCTCTACAGGCTGGACTTCCACTGAAAGTAACGAGACACTTCAGCTGATTCAGAACGCAGCTGCAAGGTTACAGTTAGTCTTCAATATTCCTAAATTCTCTCACACTATGCCTCTAATACGGAAACTTCACTGGCTCCCTGTGGCCTTTCGCATTAAGTTCAAAACCTTAACACTTGCATTCAAGGACAAGAATGGACTTCCACCTCCTTACTTATCAGCACTGATCAAGCAGCGTCACTTCTCATCCTCTTAGAGCTTCAAGCACCGCTCATCTTGAACCTCCATTGCTCAAATAAAGTGGAAGATATGCATCAAGACTCTTTTCAGTCTTGCCCCCCCAGTGGTGGAATGAACTCCTTATTGCAATCAGACCTGCGAAATCACTCACTGTCTTCAAGCGACCCACCCCTTCAAGGAGCATCTTGGTGACTAACCAGTCCTCTCGCTTACCTCTAATACATCTTTTCCTATATATTTAAAAATCCCTCAGGCACTTAAGGGTTGCAGGAGAACACTAATTGCCACAGCTATGACATCAGTTAACTAATGATTGCATCATACTAATCATCCTCTGCACCCAAGGAGACTATGCTCTTTTGGACTTCTGGCTGTGGATGGCTTTGGCATCATTCAGGATCAAATTCCCAATATCCCGATGGTAAAGCCAAAGCAAGGGCAACAGTTGGGAGCTCCCAGACAGTCAGTTTGAAAAAGTCAAAAAAGTGTTCATTACATATTTTTGTTAGAGCCTTCTCTGTAAATTATGCAGTCTGTGTGCAAAGGCCTGAAGTTGCAGCACCCTGTTTGATCCCAGCATGCAAATTGAATGCAATATGAATGAGGAATGTGAGGAAAAAGCAACTGGTTTCTCATTGGTGGCTCTATACCCCTCTTTCCTTCTGCATCACACACACACACACTAAAAGCTAATCTAGGACAGCAGAACAAGTAGCACAGCTTTCCACTTTGTCTATTCCACGCCACTTCCCATCTCTTGGAGGTGGAATGAGGATAAGAAGGTCAAAGGGCAAACAAAACAATCCACAGAAGCTTCCAATAACATCCATTTACAGTACAACCCCAAGGCCTTGCAGGAAAAAAGAAGCATTGGTTTCACTGGTCTGTTCTGTTACTGTTCTGTTAGGAGTTTGAAAGGGAGAAATACTTTGCTTCAGTAGGGTATAAAAGAAGAGTTACCCGTTTCTGTGGCCATGTTGCTGTCCTTGTGTCTGTCTGTGTGTTTGATATGTTGGTTTCTTTATAGAGATGGTTGTTCAGCACTACTCAGTCTATGGCAGGAAATTTTACACATTACAATTTAGATGTTCAGTTATCCATAGGAGTTAAAAGAGTAAGAAAAAAAATGCAAGAACTGACCATTTTACAGGCATCTATCCAGATTATTGTAGTGCCCAGTTCCACCTACTCACAAGCACAGTTACAGTCACCCACACTCCAAATCACATGCTGCCACCAACACTAAGTCATCTTGCTTGGAGGAGAATACTAGCTACCAGTTACACTAGTTAACAGAAGCTCAAGCTGGCTAGCATCAGCGCCGGAAGGATTTTTAATATGGGGGTGCGTGCAGCGCTCTACATCTTGACTGTTGTCCAGGAGAGAAATAGTGGGGGGGACGAAACAAATGATTTTGAAAACTGCTATAATGGTTCCGCCGCCCATGACATACACCATATGGACAAAAGTATTGGGACGCCTGACCATTACACCAACAGAGACTTTGCATTCAAATACATAGACTTTAATATGGAGTTGGTCCACCCCCATGCAGCTACAACAGTGCGCAGAGCTCTGTGTCTAGAGCATTGTCTGGGAAATAAAAAAGTTTATGTGTGGGTCTCTGCAGTGGGAGGCAGGGTGATGGGGGTTCAAATGAATGAGTTTGAAAAGTGGGGTATAACTGTTCTGCTATTATGGTTCCAGCACCCATGCTGGCTAGCATCATGCTGAGGGATGGCGGGAGAAGAAGGGCCTCCCAGACAAGGCAGAGCCAATTGCCACCTCTTGGACTTCAGGCTTTAGATATTTAAGACACCACTGAGGTTTGAACCTAAAGCCAGCACTTAACATGTCACGCGAGTCGGTAGCCAGCACAGTTTTCATTGCAAATGCATGGATGATTAGAATCCAAAAGACATGAATTAAGACACAAATCTATGAATCAAAAGAATATTTGGGACAAGCAAAATCAAAACTTAAACCAAATTCTGAGAGTAAAATTGATCAGCAAATGACATCTAATTTATTACGATTAAACACATTGTATGTGGGAAGCCAATAAGCACACAGGTCTGCCAAGTGGCTTTAAAAAGCTGCTAAAAACGGCACTTTTCTCCTCCCTCTTTTAAACATTCACACCTCTATCGCACTTTCAATTTGCTTTTATGCATTCTTTTATTTCTTTTGTTTCTTCCATTATTGTATTCTGTTTTATTTTGTATGCGATTTCTGTAAAGCACATTGAATGACCCTTTGTGTATGTGCCACATAAATAAACCTGAACTCGAACTTTGGTGATTCGCTATAAATGTTCATGTAAGTAAATAAAAATTCATTTCATTTTCTTGATGACATCCAGGAACCCGATTATACAAAACCTATGCAAAGTGTAGGCCTGAATGAATAAAACCATTGTCTATGATTGATCCAGACATCTCTAGCATAGTAAATTGCATCTCTTTAGTAGATATGGTAGACAATGTTTTTGTATTTCCTGATAAATGCAGGACTTTTAGGAATACTGGGCTTTTAATGTAAAATTAACTTGTTTACAGTTTGCGCACAGGGTTTTCTTTCCAATTGGGAGATGGATTGCCTTTCACCTTGAACTAGGTCTGAATGTGATACTCTCTCTCTCGCCCTCTCTCTCTCTCTCTCTCTCTCTCTCTCTCTCCTGCAATCCTTCCACTGTCACCAGCATCCGGCTTTGTTCCTTCCTTCCTCTTCCTCCCTCCTCCATTTTGGGCAGGATATCTAATTTTCCTCACTTACATAGTTTGTCCTTTATTTTGGAGGGCATAGAGATCTTTGTGAAAATCGCTGGATGAGTTTTCTTTCAGAATGTTTTTTTTTCCACATGTATAACAGGACCTTTTCCGTATCGTACTGCTTGTTCCATGTCTCTCTCTTTTATGAAGTTGGTTTCTGCCAGGCAGAGACCAGGTTATATTGTTTCTCCTTCTGAGTTATTAATAACGTTTTTTTCTTTCTCAAAGTATTTATTATCCCAAAATAATATCTAATTCTCTCAACGTATCATGTCATTATTTTCACATGTTAAATCAAAACATTGAGAATGCAAGTAATTATAATGAATGAAGTCATTAAGAAATCTGTAGTTATGATGATTTATTTATTCAAAAATAAAAGTGACAAAATAAAATCATGACAAAGTTTTCTTGATAAAACAATCTGTTCATTTCCATGAAGTGTGTCTTCACAATCACATAAACAAGGATTTTTACTTTTTAAAAATATGCAGATGTATGCATCTCATTGCCATATCTTACCTTCTCTCCTTCATTTAAAGGTTTATGAAAGCTTTAGAACTGCAAGCCCGGGTCTAGAGCAGTTTAGGAACCTCTTATTTTTAAGAGAAAGCATCAAATGTGAGCATGAAGGTGTTTTAGAGCCGTCAGATCCAAAACGTGAGGATAAAAAAGAATGACAGTGTCAGTGTACTCCATGGAGTATGACAACGCTCATTGCTTATTCCAGTGGTGCCGGAGTGCATACAAGCAGAAAGAGAATTTTTTATCTCTCGTGTCCAGTCTGTCCTGCTTCTCTCAGGTGTGTAGATCCCTACTGATACAGCCAGCTTCACACACACACACACACACACACACACTTGAGATTGAAACATGTCACCCTTTCTCCCTCTTATCCACTGTCATAGACGTATACATTTTTTTTCCCACTCTTGTCTATGGTGACCTGAGCCCCCTCTCCCCACCACCACCACCACCATCTTCTCTCTCTGTCTCTTTGATTTTTTCCCCTTTCATCCCTCGGCTTCACGCTTTGGCTTTCCACTCCATCTAAGGGAAGCATTTGATCTTTGGTGCCGATCTACGCGGCACGTGACCTTGGCCTGCCTTTGCCATCATCCAGGTGAAGACCCTTTTTCTATTCCATCACTCCTAAGTCCTGAAGAAAAATTAAACCACCTTTCCTTAGGTGACAGCGCTGAGGAACTTTAATTAGCTGCGATTAAGCTTGGCAACCAATATGGGAAAAAAAACCCTATGAAGTAGACGCAGTCTGAGCCAGACTCATTTCTCTCTTTCTCTGTCTTTCTCTCTCTCTCTCTCTCTTTGCTCCATTATGCCTCTGTCCTTATTAATGTGATATCGCAAAACGGTGGACGACTTCATTACAGCGTCATCTCAGAGCAAAATCCCCTCAAAAAATGAAACCGAATCACGGAGAAATGAATGGAATGAGAGAAAAATCTTACAGCCTCTTGACAGTTGCCTGAATTGTAAATGTAAGAAAAATGGAGTGAAATTGCCTTACTTCTGCAGTAGCACTGTCACGACACTGGATTTTGCAACTTTGACTGATCATGAGAGACTGCTGCAAATGTGATCATCCAATGTTCACATGAACCTGAGTATGAATATGTTATGAATTCCATAGAGTGAGTCCAGGCAGTACCTTTTAACACTTTCATTCAGCTTGTTACACTCCTGGCCCTTGAGGGATAATGAAGCTTTTGACCTTGTTGCTGCTTTCGTTAGTTTGCTGCTTGTTGATTTATCCATAGATCTGCTATGAGCCGCTGTGCAGTCTTTCAAACTGAGCTGAATTCAGACTTCACTGCCAATGGCATGTATAGTGTATGCAGGTACACTATGTAGACAAGTATTGGGACGACTGACCGTCACACCAACAGGGACTTTAATGACATGGAGTTGGTGCCCCTTCAGAGCTGTATCAGCTTCCAATATTCTTGGAAGCCTTTCCACAAGATTTTGGAGTTTCTGTTGGAATTGATGTTGGATGATAAGGTCTGGCTCACAATCTCCGTTCCGGTTCATCCCAAAGGTGCTGGATGGGGTTGAGGTCAGGACTCTGTGTGGACCAGTCAAGTTCTTCCACACTGAACTCCTCCAGCCACGTCTTTATGGAGCTGCTTTGTTTACTGGGACACAGTCCTGCTGGAATAGAAAAGCTTCTTCCCCAAACTGGGTCCACAAAGTTGGAAGTATGGCGTTCTCTAAAATGTCTTGGTCTGTTGAAGTATTAAGATTCTCCTTCACTGGAAGCAAGGGGACTAGCCCAAACCCTGAAAAACAGGTGTTTTACTTTTGTCCACATAGTGTAAATGGAGGCTACAAATTATGTTTGCAGTTTATGTTGTTTCTGTTTAAAATGATTAGTGATGATTAGTGACGATTAGTGGCGTTGTCAGGATCTTAAAACATTTGAGGCTACAGTTTTGATTTGTTACTGGGGGCTGTTTGGTGTTTCGATCTGTTGACACTGATAGTGTAGGAGTTTCAATTTGTCAACTGAGGAGGGGACATTGATTTGGCAAGAAGTTTTGATTTGTCGAAAGGGGGGGGGGGGGCGGTGTTGCACTGCTGCTCTTTCCACACTTGTGAGTCACCACATCTTCATGTTTTTATTATTTTTCAGATCTGTGGCTACTCATAAAACATTCATTACATTACTATAATTTGACAGATGCGTTTATCCAAAGCATCTAACAATATGAGGACACATTCAGGTGACAGGACTCTTATGTAAGAGTAGCACAAGAAGAGGAGATGCTCTCTGAATATTCAGGGCTGCAACCCTTAACAATTAGGCCCAACACCACCTCTGGCTATGATCATGCTAATTTCTGCTTGTGCGCCTAGGAACTGTTATGTTAACACCAAGCCAGAGGTGGTCAACATTTCATGGCCACTCTAGCGTATGTGTGACAATTACATTTACGGCATTTAGCAGACATTTTTATCCAAAGCAACTTCCATTCCCTAACTACAGGGGGCAGTCTCCCTGGAGCAACTTGGGGTTAAGGAACTTGCTCAGGAACCCAGTGGAGGTACACTGAAGGTAGGATTCAAACCCTACCCACAAGTATCCTACCCACTAGGCCACCACACCCCACCACAATTAGCACGGAAAAGGATGCAAAAAACATATCTTACATGGATGAGAAAGACATTGTGTAAAAATACATATTGGTATCCTTTCAGTCTTTCTGAATTCTGTGACAAATTCTACATTTTGACAACTTTACTGAACAGATGTCTGTTTGTCTAGATAAACCTCCAGTTTCACCTCATTTTAGTCTGACTTGAATTCGGCCTACACAGCAAGCCTACCATTATCTGTAATAGTACAAAATATCAAGTGACTCATTCAGGCTCAGTGCCACCAAGTGAATTAGCATAGCCTAACACCAATCAAGTCTTAAATTAGCAGTGCTTAAGGGCACAAAGTCAGTTAGTGGTTTTACCGTGCCTTTATCTGCCTTCAATTCAAAGCAGACACACAGACTGCGAGGTAACGCTCAGAGAGGCTTCAAAGCACATCTCAAACCGTTTCAGTCAGGAGCCTGTCTCCCGGTGCCTGAACTCCAATAGCAACAACAGCAGGAAAGATGTTTACTGCCACACAAGCCCTCTTAACCGTACGTCCACGCTCCATCACCTTAAACCCACTCTTTCATTTCTAGCATTTAGCCGAACACAAGAACACACACAGGACTGTGTTTCCCTGCGGAGTCTGTAACTTCTTTCAGCCACATTCCGTATAACAATAAGAAAGAATAAAGAAGCAGCAAATTTGCGGTGACACGCCGAAGAGGCTGGGAGCTGAGCGTGCTGGGAAACACGGCTGTTGTTGACTTGAAGGGTTAGTGTGACCGAGCTGCAGGGGGGCTCAGAGGTAAAAAGAAACTCAGAATACAGCCAGTGTGGAAATGGCTGGATCCTCACACACAGTGCTATGGTGGCATCTGGGTGGAACTGGATGGAAGTCAAAGTCAAAGTCAAAGTGAACTTTGTTGTCATCTCAAACATATACAGGGGTCCTTGGGTTACGATAGCCTTGACATGCAGCTTTTCGGGTTTACGACACACACTCAATAAGTAGTTTGGTTGCGCACGGCGGACGAATACGCAGAACATGCAGAACACGCGGAATACGCAGTAACGCGGCGAATGATTGAGAGAGTTGGCGTCCCCTGTATGTTTACCTCTAAACATTTAGGACTGTTAAAAGCACAAGTGTTTTCACACTCATTTTTGTAATTTTTTCTGCCACTACAGTACAGTGTACATGTATCTCGTATTCTATTTTCTGTGGCTTAGTGTTAGGATCGGTAAGTGATCCTAACACTAAGCCACAGTGTGATGTATTGATGTATAACTCATACTCCTGTTTTAGGGTCTAAAACGTTTTATTTTGCATCTTAAATCAAAAACCTGAACCTGCCACTCCATTTACCGTTCTCTTCCAGCACATAGTTCCTAGCAGCATGTCTTGTGTTATTGTTCTGGGGTCCTGAGACCTAGGAGCTGCCTTATTGGTGCCTGTCCCCAAGCCCTGCCCCTTAAAGTCCCGGCCCAAAGTCCCCACCCCCCTGCTGATTCGTCCCCGCTGCATTAAAAATGCTATCTGCGCCCCTGTACTAGTGCACAGAGAGATGAAATGGCGATTCTCAGGTTCCACAGTGTACATGTTAGTGCAACAGACAAAAGACATTGTGCAACAAACAAAACAGTGCAAATAAAGAAGTACAGAATAAGAGAAGAGTGAGATTTAGCCTGTCCTGAGTGTGTGGACAAAATCTGGACTTACTGCTTAAAGAGATGTTACAGTAAACTGAAAATGGATGTTATTCATTATTCAAGAAATTAACAAAAATTGCTGAAATTACAAATTGAGAGTTTTGAATGGATTGGCTTCATAATTACAGGTAAAGATGGGTCAAAGGGTGAAATTGTTGGATTGACTCATCTATGTACTTATAAATCCTCCTCATAATAGAGAATTTGGCCTCTTTGTCACCTAGTATTTGTTCTCCATTGTAACAATATTGCTTATTTTGCTTATATAAATGTGAATATGCTTCAGTTATCTTTTGCTGCTAATAGGTTCTAATAACTGACATGTATGGTTTAGTTAAAATCAAATACTTTTCAGATAATTCACCACAAAGACATATTTCATGACCCATTTTCACTCACCTTTATCAAGCGTGCCAATAATTTTTGACATTGAATGTTTGTATGTACTATTACTTAGTCAAACTGCATAATAATTATAGATTGTAAGGTAGTCTAAAAATCTTGTTAAAAGAAAAAAATGAGTCACAAAAATATAGTTTCACATTTTTAAACAACATTGTGTAATTATGCTCTGTTTAAGCAACATATGTAGCCAAGTTTTACAATTATATGTATACAATAACTAAAGAAAAAGATGTGAGGAAATCTTTATTTTGACTTCAGTATAGTACCTTTCTTCTAATCTGTGAGCTGATCTGAGCATGGACAATACGATGAATGGTGTTCCACATGTCCTCCAGGGCTTTGTTCTCTACATGGATGGTGTTGAGTGATTAAACCTCAGTCAAGTCACAGTAAGAACAATTAGGTCCAGGCCGCGCAGGGCTGATGGATCTTTAGTGAGGAACATGTTTCTTAATAAGTGATGTGATGTCGTGGGCCTCAATGGGCCACACTGAGGCTGCAGTAATATATACACGTTTATTGCATGCCCAAGACTGACATGGGCTGATTCTGGGCAGACACTGACTGGGTAGGTGGTGACTTACACTTGGCATGTTTTTAAACAGATGTGTCCCATGTGAACTGACTGTTATTGAATTGTCACTGGTTTTAAAATTCTCCACGACTGTCCTCATGCATTCATGTATCACACACACATCAGCTGGTGGCCTAGTGGTTAGGGAGTTGTCTCTGTTCGTGGGTTTGAGTCTCAGGACTGCTAGTGGCACCACTGAGGTACCCCTGAGTAAGGTACTGTTCCCACACACTGCTCCCTGGGCGCTGTGTTCCTGGCTACCTCCTGCTTCACTTGGTGAATGGGTTAAATACAGAGAACGAATTTTGTGCAATTTACAAAATTACTGAGCTCTTTTTTTTTCATTGTCTTAAAATAAAGAAGATTATCCAACGAAGGATGTTTTGTTTAGTTCCATGATGTTCTACATTGGAATTTTATTTTTGCAAGGATGATTTCATTTCTCACTCTTAATAATTTGTGTTTTTTGCCAAATCACTTAAATATAGTAAATTACATTTCAAAATGTTATTAATCTAAAATGATACTCGTGTATTAATTACATCTAATGTGTGGTCATTACATTTTCACAAGTTAAAATATTTAATTTCAACAAATTCTACACAATCTGTTATTACATATTTGAATTGTATTTTTGACAAGGTGTTATTTATATATAAAAGTTGTTTATTTATTTATTTGTTAGTTTGATTATTTGTTTGTTTGTTTGTTTGTTTTCAGCCGTTTTAAATAAATCCAGGCCGAGAAAGATCTCTTTTTCTACTGATACTCATACCCTTTCTTTATTACTGGTATATATGAACTAAACCTATTTTCCATTTCAATATGAACGCTGAATTGGGTTTCAGAGCTCAAGACTTTTACTTTGAAAAATTTTCATAAGGAGTCGCACGTGTTTCGTCTGTCTATGTGTGTGTGTGTGTAAACACAGGACACAGGTCAGTGTCTCTAACAATGAATGAGGGTTGAATTATAGTACAGGAGGTCAGGCGTTGTTTGTGCGTGTGCAGGCTATTAAAGTTAAACTCTTTCAGCCCAGTGGCTAGATGTAAATGTTGTTTTATGTGGGGTTTTACTGTCTGGGTCATCCTGCAGTTTTCTGGTCACTGACACTAAAAAAACATTTAAAACCTGTTTATTATACATGAAGTATAGATAAGTTTAGGTAAACTCTGTTCTAGGAACCCGTGAAGTAACGCTAGCTCTTAGTTTCTAAAAGATAGGTGACCCCTGATATAACGTATATACACATACCTTTGTACGCCATATGGACAAAACGTATGTACGTCAATACTTTTTCATACTCCAAGTCAACAGTTGAGACACTGGAACAACGTAAAATATTGTTTATATTACAAATAATTCACATGTCACATTAATTCAAAGTAAATGGCAGGGGTCAACATGGGCTACAAAACATAGCATGCATTGCTAAGGAGCAAACAATACATGTTCACTCTTTTTTTTTTCTAGAAGAATATTATGTAGAATTCAATGCAAATACCCTTGACTCTAACCAAGAACCTTAGAAACTGAAGGTTTTGAAGTACAGTTATAAATCACAGGATTTCCTGCAATAGCTTTTATCAGTGGTTTTAATAGGGCTTTGAATAGGTTCTTTCTCATAGAAAACCTCAAAGAAGTGTAAAGGAATCACTTTAATAGAATTGTGTTGTGTGTCATTTCAACATTCTTTGCTAGCAATGCAGCAACCTGACTAATCAATAAAGAAATTCTTCGCCAAATGCTCTTATTATCAGTGTTCTTGATATTATTGATTAGCTGTTGTTGGCTTACTTTAAAAAGAAAAAAGTTGCTTGTGAAAGATCTCCCTTCCACTTTTTTCCGTGTCATTACACAGGATACTGTAGACCAGTATTACTCGAATGAAGCTTTATTCCCCAATCTGCCCTGCGCTGCACAATTTAGTGTGTTTCTGCTGTGCTACGCCTAATTGAACTCACAGAAGGCTCGACAGGTCACTAACTAGCTGACACGAAGGTGTTTCTTGGAAAATAGAACAGTTGCAGGGCGGGAATCCTCAAGGGCAGGAAAAATACGACTAAACCGTGAGCAGGATGCTGGTCCTGGACGACTACATGTGCATGCCTATTAAAACTATTCAAAGAAAATTAACTTTACAGTGAGTTGGAAGGCTGCCCGATAACACACAGTAGGGCGGCCGCAGTTAATTGATTAAACTAATTACTTAATTTAAAAAAAATGCTTTTATATGTCAGACCGCATTTCATGCCTGTGGGCCTACCATTAAAACGAATTTGTGATGTTAAATGTGTGTAATACGTTATATACACCATATGGACAAAAGTATTGGGACACACCTGTTTTTCAGGGTTTGGGCTAGGCCTCTTACTTCCAGTGAAGGACAATACTAATACTTCAGCAGACCAAGACATTTTGAACAACGCCATGCTTCCAACTTTGTGGACCCAGTTTGGGGAAGAACCTTTTCTA
>JBBPCY010071470.1:0-11876 GCA_037974405.1 Brachyalestes nurse
AAGAGTCCTGGTGGTTTCGAACTTCTTCCACTTACGGATGATGGAGGCCACTGTGCTCATTGGGACCTTCAAAGCAGGAGAAATTTTTCTGTAAATTTCCCCAGATTTGTGCCTCGAGACAATCCTGTCTCAGAGGTCTACAGACAACCCCTTTGACTTCATGCCTGGTTTGTGCTCTGACATGAACTGTCAACTGTGGGACCTTATATAAACAGGTGTGTGTCTTTAGAAATCATGTCCAATCAACTGAATTTACGACAGGTGGACTCCAATTAAGCTGCAGAAACCTCTCAAGGATGATAATTTAATGTAGGATATAAACATAGTTTACTTTCCAGTTTTTTAATTAACTGTGTACCACCATTGTTACGTGCTGCTGCACGTTGTGTTTATACTAGAGGGATTATAGAGACTGAAGGGAAGGTGTATGAGGTGGGGAGGTGTTGTATGGTCAAATGGGTGGGTATGTGACAGGGAAAGTGTTACTGAGTCTGATGGGTGTGCGTGTGACAGGGGAGGAGTTATAGAGTCTGATGGGTGGGGAAGCTTTGCTTTTTCTGTATCAAATTTATTTAATTAAGAGTTTTTTAATCATCTTTCGTCCCCCTCAGTGTTTGTGCCCTTTACCCTCCCTTAAGTTGTCCTCTCCCAGATGCTCCACACTCCAAGCTGATGAAGGCGAATATGCCCTTCCCCCACGGCACATGAAAGTTCTACTGCATCTCCTCAAACTGCCGCTAACATGGTGGACACCCTCAACACGCTTGGATAAGAACCCTAAGTGCTATTTTTGTCCCTGCTATTTGTTTGTTTTATGAACACATCCTTCATGGTTGTGATTTGCTGGTAAAAACTAATCTGTCCGTTAAGAAGATTCTAAAGCAGTGGCTGCAGAAGTCCAGAAAACACTTTATATAAACAATATAATCATCATTTATAGTCAACAACAGTGCATAAAAGCTCATGCCAACACGAGGGACAGGATTTAATTTTTTTTTTTTTTTTGAACTTTTGGAATCTTATGTCCCCCGATATTGTTGACCCTTTGACCCTCGACCGGCCCACAGGGCACAGCGTAAGAGAGACCATCACACAGCAGTTTTTCACTTAACCCATTTAATCCCAAATTTAAAAAAAAAATATATATATATATATATACAGAACAACATATTAAGTCCAAGATGTGACTGTTGGAGTCCACCTCTTACGCTACCCTCATATTACCTGCTCCTATCCCCTCAGTGTGTACCTGTCCTTAGTGTTTTGCTTTTGTAGGGTTTTGGCCCTTGAGTCTTTCTTGTGTTTGGTTTTTTAAAAATAAAGAAAGTCTGGCAAAATGGAAATCCGCAGTTGCGCCTCCTTCTCGGACAGGTACGCACCTATAACAGGTACAGCCTCTGTAACATAAACCCCAACCCCAGTCTACCACCACTTCCCACCACCAGACATACAACTGAAAAAGTCATCTTATCTTCTCTGCATTTCTGTGAGCTATCTTGGACACACAAAGGAGAGAAACAGGTTGACCTCATTCTGTATCACTACTGGAGGTGGATGGATGTTGTCTGGAGAGTAGTGACATGACGTCATTTGCCACACATCAATAATCACAACTGGCAGTTCCCTGAACATCATCTTTAATGCACAGTCCAGCTGCCACGACAGCCAGTCGCTACCATAAATGTCCTTGTAGCCTGTGTTTGCTGACTTGATCACTGCAAGGGTCTGTGGCGCCCGCTGCAGAAGAGCCTTGATGGCTCTGCGGATTCCGGCCAGCCTCTGCAAGTACGTGGCTAGTGGATAGGTGGTGAAGTGTGCCCAGATGGTGAAGACCACCACAGAGTGTGGACCTCCAGCTAGGGCATCCAGCTCCGAGGCGATGAGGTGCAGGTCGGCACGGGGTGTCATGCTTGTCCGTAGTGGAAGGCCATGAGCTCTCCACATCAGTCGTATGCTGTTGTCTGTGTCCACTGCCTCAAATGGGCCAGACTTGGCCGAGGTGTACAGGTTGAGTGACTTCAGTGCTGGAAGAGAAGAAAAAGAGGCATTGTTTCGCAACACTGGAAGTACTTTTAGTATTTAATTCTAAGAAAAGTGCCAGAGATACACTACATATCCAAATGTCTTCAGACAGTAATCAAATCAAACTGCAATCAAATCCTCACAATAATGTTCTAACATCAACACCCAACCTCACAATATTCTACAACTAAACACACCCAGCATACAAACACACCTCAGTTGACCATGTTCATTCAACTGAGAAGAAGCCACCAGGCAAGTCTCATCAAACTGGGAGGAGATTCACTAAGAAGCCACACAACACACAACAAACATGCAGGTCTTTCACACATTAGAGTCCTCAGCTCTCAACGAGGACCACCAAGCCATCTGTGGCTTCATGTGTTTAGAGGCTGATGGTGCAAGTATTAAACCACAGCTCTTAAGTTTTCAATGTAAAAACATACTTCTGGCTCATACTCAGCTGATAACCTTACTGGGAGACCTTACTGGTGTTTAATCTTAGGTTGGTCCAGTCTGTGAAGACAACGAGGAACCAAGAATCCAGAGGGGAAAAAATTCACTCCAGACTTTCAAAGAAATTTAAGTCACTTTAGTTAAAAGAAATTGGAGCCACTTTACAACTTCACCCCTTTGACACCTGTTCACTGCATTGAGATTTAAATCTGAACCACCTCTGGATGAAGTCTGGACAAACTGTTTGGATCAAATAAAGCTCCAGTTTGGTTACACACAGCTTCGTTTCATCATTTTTCACCGCCTTGCTAGCATGTTTTAATGCATGCGGTTCATGACAGCTATGGCGCAGGAGGTCATTATTTTAAACAGATTCTTGTAAACACTACCCCTACAGAAGTATGCCCTTGCAAATAGACATTATGGAGGAGATGCAGACAGGCTGCAGACACTATTGGTTCTTTTGATGAAGCAGTGCAGCAGAGCTGCTATTATTTAAACTGCTTCCTGATTGTGTCAGCTCTTTTCAGGAACCAGGAGTCAAAACATTAAATTGACTTTGAAGACTGGCCTGCAAGCTTTGTCCTGCTTTTGTATAATAGCAGTATTCATCACACCAAGGACAAAGGCAGGCTGGGAACAGAACCAGTATGTCACAAGGCTTTACTATGTCCAAATGTGACTGCTATGAACTACTCCTTTTAGTTTCCTTTAAATTAGATTATTGAATCACACATTAATTATTCAGTAACTCAGAGCATCGTTAAATGCAGATTATCACATAGTGAACATATAATCTGACTCTCTTACCTTATATATAAGACTAGTTTAGCAAAAAAAAACAGACCTCCATGGCACTCCACTGACGCCAGATGTGGTCGATCAGTCAAAATGTATTTGGGTACAAATTTTACTGGAGTGAGGAGACTAACATCACTAACACGAAGTCAATAACCACCCAAATCTTTTAGCATAAACACTTCCACAAAACTTCTCTGGACCCACTCAAAGCTCTTCCTTAAGGTGGAGCAGACACGTGGATGTGGTTTAGGACAAAGTATCACTTACTGCAAGCTGTAAAAATGAACTAAACTTCAGTGCTACATGCGGCCGTTTCAGATAAATCCAGGGCTACTGTTCACAAAGCACTCACATATAACAAATTGTAGGAAAGTGAATAAAACAGTATCATGATGGCTTGCCTCAACACCAATCTCTCTTTTGGCTGCTGATAAAAATAACACTGTTTATCACTCATGAATGTGCCACTGCTGCTGTGACTGGCTTGGTAACAATGAGCTCAACTATTGTAATTACACATAACTTAAGAGCAGAAGCCATTGTCACAGAGCATTCCAACTTTCAAACCTGTTAGATCCTTGAGTACTCAGTACTGAACATTTGCAAATTCAGCCCTGATGGTAAGGTGTATCACATTTCTGATATGCAGAGAAAAAAATGTCCATGTGTATAGCCTTTAAAATAACTGAGCTGTGAAGACACAAGCAGAACCCTCAACACTATCAGAGGTCCTTGCAACTCACAGATAATGTAAAATGAAAACACTGAATGGTGACTCCAAGCTCCACTTAACCAGAAATCCAAGACGTTCTTGCCTGCCAAAAATGACCTCATCATTCTATCTTCCAGTGTCAGTGGAAAATTACCTATGTAAACACAGTTAGATGGAATACTCAACAGCCTACATCCATGGAATGGAATGGAAGAGTGGAGTACAGTAACTGTTACATTAATTAGTTTTTGTAAAAACCTGTAACTGCATTTATGAGTACAGAGTGCCCAATGTGAGGACTGAGAGGAATCTAGCTTGAAACAGCCTAAAAATGCAAAGGGGATGCCAAAAAGTCAGTGAACCCTCTAATTACATAGGGCCTCTGAATGCTTTTGGATATACAGGGTGTGAACCCTTAAGGGATTGTGGGTTTCACTGAGACTGTCTAGACTGGCGCAATGAATGTGTGTGTGTGTGTGTGTGTTGTATAGAGCTGTTGCAGTTATCTCTATTCTTGAGAATCAAGTACACGTGTGACACGTACATGGCACAGTCTGCAGCAGGTACTCGTACCACTGTCTCAGCGTGGAATCCCCCATCATCAGAACCTGCTTATTCTTTAAGCACTCTGTGACCTGTTCAGCTGAATTTAAAGACTGGGTATTGCACAAGAGGGACGTCCACTTATCATGCAGAAAGAAACCAGCAGGTGATGGCGTGTCTAGTCCTGGAAAACACTTCACTTTTTCATCTATGTGTGCTGGTGCACACACACACACACACACACACACACACACTGAGAGTTTTTTCTTGTTGTAAGACATTTTTACATCCATGGAAAACAGAAACAGGCTCCTACACTTTATTGGTATCTTGTTTGTATCTGTCTGCCTTCAAACTGTGAAGGGAATGGAATAATCCATCATGGCCTGTACTGTGGTAGCAGGGGATGGGTTGTGGGGTTATGATTATTACCAGTATTGAAATTAATTGCTGTAATAACCATTGGTACACTGGTAAACTCCACATTTCACCATTTTAAATTTTTTTGAAGCACAACGAACCTTCTGTACATGGTTCTTTGGAGAACAGTTTTGTAAACAAGAGAGGGTGAAGAACCATCATTAGAGTTTAAGGAGCCTCCATATAATGTAAAGTTCTTTAAAATGTTAAACGGTTCTTCTGGCCCACAACTCTCTGTTTCTTAGATCCAGTTCAGTTGATCTTAGATTCAGTTCTGGGTATCGATTCTTCTAAGGCATCGCTCAAATAACCTTTGTGGCACATCTTTAAGGATTGTAGTGTAAATTTACAAAACCTGTCCCACAACCCAAACCATTATGCGTAACTTTCTATATATTTAGTTTTGTAGACAATCATTTTTGTGACCACATGACAGGAACTTACCTGAGATAAGATCATTATGAGACACATTCAGTATCACATCATCTCCTCGTAGAATAATATCAGTGTAGTTTCTGCAGTCAGAATAGAGGGGGTCCTGCACTTATTTAATGAATTAAAAGTATTCACAAGTGCAAATTTATAGTTACTGTTACACATGGGAGGCTGTTTATATATACATATATGCAGTGGGGGGCAAAAGTCTGAGACAACTTCTGAAAATCCTTCTATTCTGAACTCTGTTCTAAATTGACCCACAGGCTTTGATCCCAGGTGATGACATCAGACCCTTATTAGACAGTGTGTGTGAAGAGTGTGTGATCAGACCCTTTATCAGACAGTGTGTAAAGGATAGGTTGTGTAAATATCTCCATGAGATTCAGAACGTCAGCTTTAATGATGGCGAGACCCAAACGCTGCAAAAGCCTCTGATGAGCAGATCAGATCCACTTGAAAGTCACCTGAACAGACAACAGCGACTGAGAAATAGTTCAGAATCTGGAATATCTTTGTTTTCATGACCCCAACTTTTGTCTGCTTTATTTTTCAGTTTACACATTTACATAAAAAGCGCACATTTTCAGTGTGGTCTCAGACCTTTGCCCCCTGTTGTAGAGAAATTAAGGGTAAAACACACAAAATTCATATTAAAGGTCGGCTGTCCAGTATAGGAGGAGTTTGTCGCTCCTTTGCTGTAAAAATCGCTAGTTTCGAAAGGCTTTACAAATTCCTCCACTAAAAAAAACAGTACCCTGAAGGAGTTTCAGTCAGGGTTTTAGTCAGTCAACATGTCACGACACATAACCACCAATCTCAGAGTGAATGAAAATGGGACCTCAGCTCTTGTCTTCTTATACTTCAGGAGCGATACTTTTTATAAGTTAAATGAGGACAAAACTGAAATCCTAAAGGTCGTCTTGAGAGGAAACAGAGAAATGTTGTTTGATAATCTAGGGGAGTGAATGAACTTCCTGAATTAGATCTGAGACTCTGAGTGAGAATTAACTTAAACATCACACACACAGATATACACACAAACCCAACACCTGCTTTGCACAGTTTCCAGAACCAGTGAGCTAGTTGTGAGCCGTAACCACTTCCTTAGTTCTTTCAGAATCATCTACAGCCCTGTTCCTACTCATTATCTTCAACCAGAATAACAATGTTTATTCCAAGCTTTTTCAGGACGATTTCAGACTTTTTTATGTCTAAACTATCTTTTAATAATATTATTTTCCTACTATTGTACTTACTTTCTACTTTTTCTATTTCTTGTAGTATGTTTTTTTTATCTATCTGTGTACTTTTCTATATGTTTATGTAAAGTTGGGGGAAACACAAGTCTAATAATTTCATTACGGGTAAAGATGCTACATTGTTATCTGTATATGACAATAAAACTTGACGTATATTACAAAAACGCACCTGTGTAAGAGTGTGGACTCCAGCTTGGACAGCCGTGCCTGATATCCTCCAAAATTATGATCCACCCAGGCCGAGCACGGAAGACTGCTGGGTTTACGACAAAACCACTTTTCCCCAGTGATGGCATTTCTGTATTCACAGCAGCCCGGGGATGACTCTAGCAACCTCACACTTCGCTGGGCATTACACACCACAGTCTCCTCATGACTGCCCTCTTTGAATACACCTAAGAAGAACACCTTGTCCGGATCTTGTTCTCTGTGCCTGAGGAGCACCTGCAAAAACAACCTAAATAAGCACCACTACACTCATACTCCTTTAACACTTATTTCCTTTTAACACTTATTGCCCTTTATCACTCATATCCCTTTACCCCTTATAACACTTTACCACTATTACACCTTTACCCCTTTTCCGCTTATACCCCTTACCATTCAAACCCCTTGTTACTCGTACCCCTTTATGGCTTGTACCCCTTTACAAGTGGTTTAACTAAAATTAATCAGCCTGTTATGCGTTCAGCCATCCTTAATCATTAATGGCTTGATATGATGCTGTAAGTTAGCATCCCCTCAGTGGTTCAGCAGTAAGCTGAATCAGAAGGTTGCCAGTTCGTATCCACAGTTTGCGTAGATTTTGCACATAAAACCAAATTTTGGCTGCTTCTTGTCCATGCAGAATTTTGGAACCATTTCAGCACCAAACTGCACATTGAAATTCCCTTTCAGTGTACAGGGGGCAGAGAGGCTGTGCATAAGCAATGCTCTATAAGCAGCAAAAGTTTACTGTAAATAAACTGGGGCAGACTTACTTGGGATTGTAAATAGTTGATTTTTTTTCAATACATCTTATTATACTATTGTGTGGGTGAGCTTAAAAATGTATGTTTGGGGATTTTAAAAAAAGAGAGACATTTTAAATGGATTTTTCAGATTTTTTTGTCACTTAAGTCCAAATAGTTGGATAATTTTGAAACTAATATTTTTATTATATTGGCTAAGTTGTACTGAAACAAGCATATTGTGACATCTGTATCGGCTCGGTCACGCCTCCAACGGAGTTGCTCGCCCGAATACTAGGCGACTTACGGCTCTGGACTGACAGGTGACGTCAGGATGTGGTTTGTATGGTCATTTGGCAGCTGGCCTACCCAGGTGCGGGTGGTAATGACTCCAGCCGGTTCTGGGGTAGTTAGGTGCCAATCAACAAGTCCATCTGTGTCCTATGAAGGCCCATTTGTAATGTGTTGTGTGGGGGGTTATAAGCCTGTGCGTGTTCACCCATTTCTACAGGGAAGGATCACTGGACAGTTGGCACAGCACGGCTGGGTGTCAACCAATGCTCGACTGGCCATTGGGCATACCCGGTGGGCCGATGGTATATTTCGGCCGGTCAGGTAAATTTGGGCCGGCGCGGAATCCTGTCAGCACCCCCCCCAAGCCCCCCCGAATAAGACAGCGAGAGGGGCCCTGGTGCGCCGGAGATCCCGTCAGCACCACCCCCACCCTGAAAGCACAATATCGAGAGGGACATATTCCCATTAGCACCATCCCCTCCCGGGTGGGCCGGTCTCAAAATGCCTGGTAAGATTTTTTGTCCCAGTCCAGCCCTGGTGTCAACAGTGACAGGAACCTCAGTCTGGGAGGATTTCTAGGGTCTGGACTGGTAAATGACTATGACTTATGCATGGCAAAAAAATTGGCCTTGTGTCTGTTTTAGAGACATGTTACAGGTCATTGATAAAGATCTATTTGTTTTCCTTTGGGAAAAATGTTTCATATTCACACTATAAAACATGTCTGTGTGTGGCAAAATCGTGATTAAAATCGAAATCGCAATTTTGTTAAAAAAAAATCGTGACAGGTTTCTTTTGTCCATATCGTACAGCCCTACTCTGAACGAGCATGAAGAGGAGAGAAGGGGGTTTCGAGGCGGAATCCCGCTTCCAGTTTTGTTTTGCGATTACGCCTGTGTAAACTTTGTGTTGTTATTTCGAATTGTATCATTAAGAAAACCTCATTGCTCCGCGAGTGTACCCGTACAGTGTGTCCTTCCTGAGCCAGCTGTGACACATATGAGATGGAGAGACCAGGCGAGTAAGAATTGTTCACAATGGTGATCAACTGAACCAGACGTTTGCCTCTAAACGTTCCCTCACAGAAAGTTAAACAGTTAGAGTTGGAGGCATAAGAATTAAACTACTGTACCTCAGCAACCATTAGTAACCACCTAGCCACATCACAGTATCCACCTAGAAACAACCACAATTACCACAGCAACTACACAATCACACTTCACATTTTCTTGAGGGACTATTTGCATGAACGTTTCTGATGTATTCTATGCCTGTAAAGTGTAAATTAAAAATACAGCATGACCCTTTTTAGAATTTAGAAATGATGACAGTGTAACATATTGTTAACCCTAACCCTAACCCTAAAGGAGAATATGAAACCAGACCGGGTCATAACATGCACAGAGTGCCCTTGCTTATTCCTTATCAAAGTGTATGTGCTAGAGAATATGTTTTGTGCTTGCGCAGCCAACAACCTTGACTGCAAAGTTTGCCTATCAGACACCGTCAGTGTCCTCGTCTCCCTCAGTGGTGTATTTATGCTTGTGTTTTACTGCTCTGGGTTCCTCCTCACATAGACCGGTCTTAGTGTGGACTGAACCTATATGGTTTAACATATTATGTTCTCTCTCAGAGTTTTAGTAAAGATTCCACAACATCTTCTCGGTGGTTCAGTGGTAAGATGCCAGGCACTAAATGAAGAGAATTAGAGAATTAGGAGATAACTGGCTTGAATCCACAGTACAAGCATGGGGGCGGGGATTGATGCGCATGAGCAAAGTCTCGGTCTCATGTATATATGTATTAGAGCTGGGAATGTTAACGCGTTATTATTACGTTAACGCATTATTTACTTAATGCCAACAATAATTTTATCGCGCGTTAACGCAGGTTTTTAAAAATCCTTTTATTGTGAAAGTTTGGTGCTTTCACCTCAGTAATGCGAGCATTGAGCTATTTGACATGGACAAAAGTCATTTGGGAAGAAGTAGGGAACGTGACACTATTGAGATCTGATGTGTTTTCAAAGTGTTCCTTTTTTTTTTTTTTTGAGCAGTGTATGTTTGAAGATTTTTACAGTAAAAAAGAGAAACATTTTCTGGTCTTTATTTTTGGGTCAGTTCTATCCAAATAGTTAAATTATAGAAATAATTTTATCATATTGGCTAAGTTGTGCTGAAAAAAGGATTTGAGATACTTCTCCATTACACATTGTTTAAGGCTTTTATTATTAGAAAAGTAATGCAGAAATAGGGAAAATGCCCTCAGGGTTCTAAGGACTAAAGTGGTTTAGTTTAACGGCAACTATTTCTCTGCACTGAACTTTCCCTGAGCTAGCCTAGCTCTGTAAGTTACCCACCTCCTGTCCCCCTTAAAGGGGACCTAAAAGTTCCTGCACATGAACTTAAAAACTTCAAGTTGGAGGCATAAAAGTGTGCCTGCTGCACATCAGCAACTATTAATTACCACCTAGCAACACCACAACAACCATTTATTAACAACCCCAGATACCATAGCAACCGTGCAGTCACACTTTGCATTTTCTTGTGGAAGTGCATTCTAGTTCAGTTCTACTATAATGCTACACACATTTTGTGGATACTCAAAACGTACCTCTACCGCCTCGCTGGAGTGTATTAGTCGTATTGACACTTTTGCTTGTCCTATCCAGAGAGGCTTGAAGGTGGCAGTATAAGTGCCATTGCCGTGGTCCACCACTTGCCCAGGCACACTCGCTTTCAGGTCTGCGTCAAACAGCTTCGCTTGGAAGAAATCACCGCCATATGTTTTAGGGTTATGCAGCCCATCCCTTGCAGTTATGACCACCGTGATGATGTCCCCAACCTTGTAGCTTTTGCTCAGGTTCAAAAAGGAGTACGAGCTTGTGTATGGGCTCGTCGCCTGATTGAGTACAGTCACACTGCTGGGAGGGGCTAGCCACTTCAGAGCCTTTTTTATGAACTGAAGTTCTTCAGGCGGGATGAAGGTGGGCTCAGTGTGGGACATGTTGATCAGCGTGACATGCGTGTACTCTAGTGTGGGTGGTGTCGTGATTTTAAATTCCGTGAAATCCAGTGGCATGTGTTTCTGCAGCAGAAGATTAAATAGTGTTAGTCAAAAAACATGCATGTACATTAACAGCTCTAAAAACCCTATACAGTAAAGTTACATTCCGAGAGCACCCACATATAGTAAAGAAACGTGATGTGACATGGTTAAAAAAAAGCCTAAAAATTCATGATGAAATATCCCTGTCATTTTCAAATACCACAGTATCGACATATCCATGATAATACACGCATACATACATACATTTACACTTATGTACATACATGAATATAGACATACAGTAATCCCTCAGTTTTACGGGGATCAGCACTCGCAGATTCAGTCACACGCTGATTTTTTCTAAGAACCGAACTCTCCACAATACGCAGAAATCTCCACAATAACGCGGAAACTGCAAACATTCTCGCAATTTTGTTTTGCTTATTTCGTGGCAATATGGCAATATTGTAGTTCTAGCCATGCTGAATTTAAATCTCTCTCTCTCTCTCTTACTCTCTTTCTGTCTCTTTCTCTCTCATACTCTTTCTGTCTTTCTTACTCTCTTTCTCTCTCTCTTGTAGGATCAAAGATTCTGATCCATGCAAGAAATGATCATTTTTTTTGTTTCAAGATTCGTTATTTTCACATGCATTATCATACAAGCACAAACACAGGAAATAGTGGCAGACTTGCAGTATATCACCCTGACAGAGGGGGGAGTTTTATGACCCCAGGGTAGCCCTTTTGGCTCCAGAAGGACACACATCCCCTCTGCATTCCTTTCTGTACCCACACAGACTGATTTCTTCAGTTCTATGTTTTCAACATTACTGGAAGCTGTAAATGTGTTTCTTGGCATCATGTGTTAAGTCCTCCCATTTTAAATAGTGAATATTAATTGTTGTGCTGACCTGATAAGAGGAAAGCATAGCT